>MJUU01002470.1:35537-46612 GCA_002080025.1 Modiolus philippinarum
ATGACTACAACTTCCACAAACAGAGGTATGTGATAACAGTAGTATGACTACAACTACCACAAACAGAGGTATGTAACAGTAGTCTGACTGCAACTTCCACAAACAGAGGTATGTAACAGTAGTCTGACTGCAACTTCCACAAACAGGTATATAACAATAGTATTAGTACAGCTTTCACAAATGGAGGTAGGTAGCATTAGTAATGAGTTAAGTTCCACAAACAGGTATGTAACAGAATCATGAGTACAACTACTACAAACAGAGGTAGGTAACAGCAGTATCAGTACAGCTTCCACAAATAGAGGTACACATGGTCTGTAGGTTACACAGTAAGCTGAAGTACAACTACTTGCACCACAGCTTCAATAGAGATATTTAACACTGGTCTGAGTACAACTACTACAAATTTACAGACAGATGTATAGAACATAAGTCCAAGTACATCTGCCACAGCTCAGTCCCACATAAAAACATACTACAATTGTATCTCAGAACACAAACCAATTAAGAGTGGATACCTAGGTACTTAATAAGAAAGGAGAAAAAAGAGGTGATGTCAAAAGGGGCAACAGGCAATTCTACATGTAGAATAACACAAAAATTCCCCAAAACTGTTTTTAATGAAAAGCTTTTTTTTTTAATATTCTTCAGGTTTAAGCTAGTGTTAGTATCTGTGAAATTTGCCTGGAGATAAATATTAAGACATGGAATGTTATGAACAAGTTTGAGACCTGGTAATGTTGGGACAGTTATTATAACACAGAAACCAATACTTTAATATCAACAGAAATTGAACTCTTAAAATGGCTAAATAATGTTTAAGGAATTTGTAGAATGATAATAAAAAAAATTTTCACAAAAGTTGCGTCTCTTTCAGACAACAGATTCACAGAATGCCATATATTCATCAATAGCGACAGCTGGTTTTACAACCCCGGCAACACAGGTTGTAACTGGAGGCAATATACAAATGGTTCAAGCATCTGGTGGGCAGGCATTACAAAATCAAACAGTTGTTCAGACTGCACAGGGAGGACAACAAAATGTACAGGCAGTTGGAGTACCACAGATGTTGTTTTTGAATCAAGTGACATTGAACGGACAGACATCTTTTGTTTTAGTGGATGCCAATAATAAACCTGTTCAGTTACCACAAGGTAAACATCATTCATGGATTTTGGCCTGCATTTAAACACCAATTCTACAAAGCAGTATCTTAGCACAGATGTTGGATCATACTTTTTCCCTAGATGTTATCCAAATTCAAGGGAGCAAGTTCACAAGGATTTGGATTAAGACATAACAGAAAAAGTATGCGTCCACACCATGGATTGGAATATGGTTTAATAGCATGAGAAATTTAATTTATGGTATCATGTACAATTTTGCGATATAAAGAAAACACAATTGTCAAAACTTATATGAATTTGACATAAAACACTAATCTGAATATTAAACTGACTGACAATATACATGTAGTAGTAAAAAGGGATATCATTTTTAGCTCACCTGGCTTTGTCAGGGTGAGCTTTTGTCATCGCTTAGCGTCCACCATCCGTCGTAAAAAATTTTTTCAAAAATCTTCTCCTCTGAAACAACTGGGCCAATCCAAACCTGGCCTGGGTCATCACCAGGGTATGTAGTTTAAAAAATGTGTTCAGTTAGTCCGAGGACCAAACAACATGAGCGCTGTTACTAAAAATAGAACATAGGGGTAAATTGCTGTTTTTATACGACTACAAAGAATTTGAGGTCGTATAATGGTATGGTGCTGTCGTCGTTGGTATCATTGTCGTCGTCTGTAGACACTTCTGTTTTTGGTTAATAACTTGAGTTTTAGTTGATCAATCCTTACCAAATTTTTACACAATGTTTCTTGACCCAAGAGGAAGGCTTGTAAAAGTTTTGGTCATTGTGGCCCCAAGCGTTCCCTAAAAAAAGGGCCATATTGGGTGTTTTCATATATTTGGCTATATAATATTCAAATCTCAAAAATATTAATTTCTTATTTTTACTCCCATTTTGATACAGTTTTTTGCAATGGGTTCCTTAGGAAAAATTAACAAATTACAAAAAGATTCTTGATAACTTGTTTACTTTCGGAGCTATAAGGGGCCAACAGGGGCAAAAATTGCAAATGTGCATATCACCTAAATTTTTTATTTTTTATCGGATTTTGATGGGATTTTTTTCTTTGGATTCTTCTTGTTGTAAGCTTCCAGCAGTATATCAACAAATTTAGCATATCTCTTACCTTTTTTGAGCTGTAAAGGTAAAAGGGGCCAAAATTGAAATTTTTTGAAAAAATGTAAAATCTTTTATTTGTCATCGGATTTCAATGGAATTTTTTTCTTTGGCTCCCTCTTGTTGTGAGCTTTTGTTAGTATGTCAATAGATATTGTGTATCTCTTACGGTTTCTGAGCTAAAAGGGGTCAAAGGGGCCAAAATTGCAATTTTTCAAAATATGCAAAATCTTTATTTTATAAAATTCTTTGGATTTCAATGGGATTTTTTTCTTTGGATTCCTCTTGTTGTAAGCTTTTGGCAGTATGTCAACAGATCTTACTGTTTCTGCTTAAGGCATTAAAAGGACTAATTTTTTATGTTCCCTAGGCCTACTTTGTGTCCAGCTTATTACTGTGTCAAGCTCTTTATTGTGTCTACATTAACTTTAAACTACACCTGCTCAAAGTTCAGTTGTCGAATTGCTGCGGTCGTATTATGCTGTGCTCAGTGTAGCCCTTTATTTATTATTTTATTTCAAAAACAGTAACAGATAGAGGTGAAGTGTTAATTGGAAAAATGTTCAGCATATCAAGATCTACATACTCTGAAATTTTGAAGAAAAACCAAATGCTTGTGTAGAAGTTATTGACTGCTTTTCACAAAAAAAAGTCAATGCCATAGGGTTATAGGTTATTTCCCTTTACATTCTGTTATCGAATCTTCTTTGCTTTACTTTTCTCTTTTAAGTTTTAGAGAAATTCCCTGCTATCACTTTATTTAGAAAAAAATATTTGTACATAATCAAGAGTAAAAAAAGTGTTTTTGTACAAATTTTTACAATTTTTTGCAAAAATACTAACTTAATCTTTACTTATTTCACATCTTAATAATTTTTGTGTATAAATATTTCACGTCTTAATAATTTTTATCTCGAAGCCATGAAATGGCTGGAGAGATGTTAATGTGACAAGAAAAAAATCATGTGAGGCTTCAAGCCTATTAACAGCTTTGTGCTTCCGATAAAATATAGTACGCAAGTTTCTTTCAAAATCGTATACATTGTGTTTTTAAGTTATATTTCTTCATTTTCTTGAGTTGAATACGATGATGTTTTATTAAATTGAAAACAACATGCATGTTTATCAAATTACTCGTTTTTAAGGCAGGTTCTCTGCCTTCTAGCTGTCGGGTAAAGCCATCTTGAAAAAAGTCTGTTTCAACCAGACTCTTACATTAAGGAGACTACTTTGTATGAAAAGAATCGGAATGATCCAGACTATCGTTAAAAACGCGTACGGCTTACCAGTTATTACTACGAAGGCACAAAAAATAATCCATTCATGTGGCGATACAGTGTCCATTTTGTGATCAACTACATCGTTTTGTGTTTATTGTATTTATTTAATATCTTTTAAGAGATACTTTGCTTTTTTAATCTCAGAGCACTTAAACTGACATTCGAAATTCACGATTCGGTTCATTCATAAAAATTTCCTGTGGCGCGCAGTTTTTATGAATGGATACATAGTAACTTCTAGTTTCGCTGTTGTAACCAGAGTTGTTAATCCTCCCAGTCTCACCGTGAGGCTACCGGTTTCGGCAGCCGGTCTCATGTCTACCGATATGCCTCTGAAAGCTCCCGATATTAAAATTTTCTCTCAAAAATATTTTTCCGTTGTACCGGAAGTAAATATTGGCTGTTCCAATCACACCCTGTGAGGTAAACAAAGGCTGTTCCATTCACATCCCGCCTAACGAGATTACGCGAGAACACGAATCAGCTGTGTATTAACGACAAAATGGCGTCGCCTCCGCGAAGGTAGATACAATTCAAAATTCCAAAATAAATGGATAAAAGAGACGGACTTTTTGAGCAAGAGTGATAAATATATACACGCAGTGTTTCTGTTGTGTGGCATAACCTTTGCGTTAGTGCACGGAGGATGAAATGATGTTGTTCGCCATAGAGAAACAGAGGGACATAAATGTAGTGCTCGACTTCGGACTCAAAATGCTGAAATTCTGTTTACATTATTCACAGTAACTTCGGTGTTTTGTTATTTGTAGCTGAGCACAACCTACCATTCTCAGTAGATTGCACTGATGAGACATAAGTTGTCGAAATGCCCATATGTAGATAGTAAATTTATAGTGACTTCGTTATTGAGTTACTTAATCATATGCAAAAATAATGAAACTTAAGAACTAGATGACTTGACAGAGGAAGTGACAAAATTGGAAATATCAACATTAATTAAGCCACCGAGTGTTACACTTATACTCGAGCTTGTACTTTGGAATACTTACATGTACGTATACCAACAAAGAGGAGCAAGACGATGAAATGTAAATAAATAGAGTTTAAATAAATTGCCAACATCCCATATAAAAACTGAAAAGACAACCTAAACCGGGAAGGAAAATTTTGGATTTTAATTCTTGAAAAAATTAAATGTCAAGATTTCAGCAAAACAGTAATAATTACAGAACTTCTGGAATACCCAGGAACCTGCCTTAACAGCATTCCATGCTTTGATTTAACCCGCCATACGTAGTGGCGTGGTATTATGTGTTACCCTCAGTCGTGTGTCCGTCCATCCGTCTGTCCGTCCGTCCGTCCCCCGAAGGTTTCCGACTGATAACTTTTGAACGGAATAACATACAGTCTTCAAACTTGGTATGTAGCTTGTTCACCACAAAACTCAGGTCGAGTTCGAATATGGGTTCAGAGGTCCAAGAGGTTATGGAGTTATGCCCCTTGATACTTCGAAATTTTGTGAAACGTGGCGGGGTATTATGTAATCCACCATTACTATTTTTTATATTGCGTCTCGGATCAACGAACCTGTTGCGCAGTAATTTGTCAAAGATGAAAATAACATTTGTTAACCTGTGACAGTGTATTGCATATACTTATAGCAATGAAATCGACATGCGAAATCACACAATCTGACTAGTTTCATGTATTACAGAATAACTTAATACATGCAGACATTGGATGACTACGAAGTTTTGCCACATGAAGATTTTCAGGGCTTCAACATTCAGCTCCATCGGAGCTTTGATTGTATATAATGTATACATTACTGATGATTATTAGCCTACCATGTTCATATGATTTCCTGACATATTATTATATAAATAGCATCTAGTCTTTGACTGTAATGATGACCTGGCTATGCCAAGGTGAGAATTGTGTTCACGGTGTCAATGGTCTGTCTGTCGTAAATGTTTCATTCAAACGTCTTCTCTGAAACCACTGGGGCAATTGGAACCAAACTTGGTCACAATAGTCCCTAGGTGGTCCCCTTTAAAAAATGTGTCCCGCAAGTCAACACACCATCCAAGATGGCCGTCAGTGGGATCTTTGTCGAAAAAATGGCCCCTATATTCAAAGATCTTCTCATCTGAAACTAGTGGGCAAATTGGAACCAAACTTGGTCAAAATGGTCCTTAGGTGGCCGCTTTAAAAAAAATGTCTGGCAAGTTCTTAGCATATCCAAGATGGCCACCAGCAGGGAATGCGGTTTTAACATTGGAGACAATGGGAATGCATTCAAAGATCTTCTTCTCTGAAACCACTTCGGCAATTTGAACCAAACTTGGTTGCAATAGTCCATGGGTGTTCCCGTTTAAAAATTGTGTCCAGCAAGTCCGCACTTCATCCAAGATGGCCGCCAGCGTGAAACTTTGTCGAAAATTGGACAATATTGCAAAAATCTTCTCCTCTGAAAATACTGGGCCAATTGGAACCAAACTTAGTCACAATGGTCCTTAGGTGGCCCGTTTTAAAAAATGTTGGGCAAGTCCACATCATATCTAAGATGACCGCCAGTGGGGACCATGGTTTTTACATTGGACCCTATAGGGAAACATATTCAAAGATCTTCTCCTCTGAAAGTACATGGCCAGTTGAAATCATACTTGATCACAATGGTCCTTACTTGGTCCCCTTCATAAAATGTGTCCGGCATGTCCACATTGCATCCAAGATGGCAGTCAGCGGGGAACATTGTTTAACCTTGGACCTATGGGAAATCATTCAAAGATTTCCTCTGAAAATACTAGGCCAATTGGAACTAAAGAGAGGCACAATGATCCTTAGATGGTCTTCTTCAAGAAAGGTGACAGTTGTTTTGGTCATCAAAAATAGCTGCCAATGGGGAACAGTTTAATTTTGGATCATATAACATCAATGTCTATCAACAAACTTGAAAATGAGACCCTTAATAAACGTTGGGATAATTGTGACTTATTGTGTCAGCCATGGTCCGGCTCTTGAGAGCCTCTTGTTGTTCTACATGTATGTAGACCAAGTTAATTTATCAACATCATTAGATATGGGTTTACTGACAGTTTTGCACACTATTGTAAATTCTTATCAGTAAATTGCAATTTACTACAATTGTCATATGACAACTTATACTCCTCGCTTAAAAAACTCATGTTGCAGACAACAGAACAAATAGCAGCTGAACTCCTGAAGAAGCATCCCAAAATCATACATTATTGGATTGTATACTAAAACATCAACTTTAACTAAAGTCACCCGTCCATGAAATGTAGGTCCTTGTGACCTAATTTTTATTAGGAACCTCATGATGGTCCAATAAGCATCTGCTTACAAAAATAATTATTCTATCTGCTCTTGTATCTCAGATCTGAACTTTAACCTAAAATTTAACTTTGGCCATTCATGTATGAAACATAGGTCAAGATGATCTATTTTTTATCTGGATCCTTTTGAGCATCCAAGGTACATCTATCCACATATCATTCCTGTACCTGCTCCAGATCTGTAGATTTGTACCTTTTTAAAACAGTCTGTGGAATTGATATAGAGTCTACACCGGTCAGAGAGTTATCATAATAATTTTTTGTATTGTCGAGCCTTCGACGATAGTAAAAAAAAGCGAGACATAGGTATGGTGATTCTGGCGGTGGCGGTGGCGGCGGCATCCACAATTGTTTAAGTTTTTTCTTGGGTCTGTTTAACATCAACCACCTGTGCTAGCCTATTGATATTTGGTATGCAGTTGCATTAGCATCAGTACAGCTCAGTTTCAGTGGCATTTCATATCCTGTGTCCACAGTTTATATTGTCATATATGTTGTATATATGTTTGTTTTTGTTTTGCTTTAACCCTTAAGGGTATAATTTGCAATAAAGTATATTTATTAACAAAGTTAACTTTAATATTTAGCCCAAGTCACATTCACACGAAATATAGGACAAGGTAACATAGTTTTTATCAGTAACCTCATCATTATCAAATATGCATCCAACAACAAAATATCATTCCATTTCCTGTTCTAGTATCTCAGATCTGCACTGAAACAAAAAAGTTACTCTTGCATGAAATAAAGGTCACGGCCTTTTATACCAACATCAAGTACAATCCAAGATGCAACTGTGGACAAAAGCTCATCCATTGGTGACTGCTTCAAAAAATCTGACTAACAAATGAACAGATGCATTGGTAAGATGCTGTATCCCCTCCCCGGCTCTGTTTGGTGAGGGGATAAAAATGGTCATATACAGAATTGTTGTAAATGTACATTATAAAATTGAAATTTTGAAAAAAAGTCAGAAAGAAAAATATCAATGATATTTATTGCAATATTTTAGGTATCCAAGTCATTAACTTGCCAACACAACAAATGAACCAACAGTTACCTGTGGTAAGTTATCTTTTTCACATTTAAAGCACGGGAATGCCATGAATATGGTGTTATCTCTCTTTTAATCATAATTTTTTCTCCGTTAAATACAGGGTTTTCCCTTTTGGAAATCTGGTTAAGGAAATGTTGATGTATGGCACTCTTATGGCAGGCTGTGCCAAAACTCTTCTGAACCTGTTCGAACAAAATTCCATAAAACTTTGTATGTAGCAAGGGCATAATTTGTAGATGACTGATATTCAGGGATATCAGCAAGACAACTCTAGTTTTATTTTCACTTTTAGTTAAATTTCCACTCAGAATAAAAAAAAAACTATTAAAACATTTAACATTCCAAGAAAAAATTGACAACTTGATACAAAATCAGATGCTGGATAAACAAAGACTATACTTNTTGAACTTGGCTGTTGGTGTGGTGATGCAGTAGGGTGACAATAAGGGACCGACCAATTAACTTGAAAAGGGGGGGGGGGGCTATGGTTTTTTCTAAAGAAATATTTTGGAGCTGATTTTATGTGAAAAAAAATATTTTGGCTGCCAAAATGATGATAGAATATTTTCTGAAGGAGGCTTTCTGACCACATGAAAAAAATTTATAAATTATTTCGTGCTGAGTGCGAAAAAAAAACATACCCCCCCTTTCTCCTTTCAGGTTAAGTGGTCGGTCCCTAATTGGTTTCCATATGGTAAATCTGAAAGTTAACATTTAAATAGGGCCTTGCATCGAGATGCGGGTGCCCTAAAGTTTTCACTTTGTCTGTCCGTCTGTCCGTCCGTCAACAATTTCTTTCATCAAAGATTTCTTGGCTTGTATAAGTGGGAATGATTTGAAATTTGGTCTGAAGGAAGCTTGGAAATGATGAGTTGTATTGTGTAAGCCATTTTCAAGTTTGTCGGACTTCCACTTCCTGTTTGCCAGTACTTTGATTTTTTTACAATAACAAATTTTTCGTCACAGATTTCATGGCTTCTACAATAGGGAATGATTTGAAATTTGTTCTGGAGCTTGGAAATGATGACTTGTATCTTGTAAGCAATTCTCAAGTTTGTCGGGTATCCACTTCCTGTTTGCCGATACTTTAGATTTTTTTTCTCTGAATGAAATTTTCGTCAAAGAATTCTTGGCTTATATAAGTGGGAATGATTTGAAATTTGGTCTGAAGGAAGCTTGGAAATGATGAGGTGTATTGTGTAAGCGATTTTCAAGTTTGTCGGACTTCTACTTCTTGTTTGCTGATAATTTGATTTTTTTTACTTTAAACAAATTTTTCGTCATAGATTTCTTGGCTTATACTATAGGGAATGATTTGAAATTTGGCCTGGTGCTTGGAAATGATTACATGTATTATGTAAGTAATTTTCAAGTTTGTCGGGTATCCACTTCCTGTTTGCCGATACTTTGATTTTTTTTCTAAGAACAAAATTTTTGTCACAGATTTCTTCACTTCTACAATAGGGAATGATTTGAAATTTGGTCTGAAGCTTGATAATAATGAGTTGTATTGTGTAAGCAATTTTCAACATTGTCAGGCGTCCTTTTCCTGTTTGCCGATACTTTGATTTTTTACTATCAACGAAATTTTCGTCACAGATTTCTTGGCTTGTACAAAAGGGAATGGTTTGAAATTTGGTGTGAAGCTTGGAAATGATGCTTTGTATTGTTTGAGTGACTTATAGGTTTGTCACTGAATTACTTTCTGTTTTGCTGATACTTTGATTTTGAACTTTAAATGACTTGATATTTAGTCTGAAGCTAAGAAATGATATAGTTTGGTAAAACTTCAAGAAATCACTGTATCCAGCAAATTGCTGTATCAACACATTAGTGTGTCAAACAGAATTTGAATCTACACTCATCTAATTTTTACTTTTGCCCAGAGTTTCAGGATCGAAATTGCGGGGCCCTTCCGACAACACCAGTTTCGACATGCTCTAGTTTAAATGAAGCTTAGATGAATTGTTGAGTACCAGAAGGGGAAAACATTATTTAATTTGGAGTCAGTGCACTGAGTTTAATGGTCAATGTCACAGTGACAAAAAAAAAAAAAAAATGAAAATTTCAGAAAAATTTGGTTTCCAGACAGTAACTGAAAAAGTGTACATCCATTTCAAATGAAACTTAAACTTAGACAGAACCCTATTTATTCTGGAGAAAGAAGTTCAAAGGTCAAGGGTTAAGGTGGGTTATTCCTGAGTTTATTTTCAATTCATATGAAAAATTGGGAGGTACCAGGATCATCCCCTATTGATTTGGAGAAGTAAAGGTCAAAGCTTAAGGTCACAGTAACCACCAGAAAAAAATTTGGTTTCCAATGATAACAAAAAAAAATGATTTAATAGAAAGTTGGATAGAATGAAGAGTATGAGGAACACTATTGTTTTTGAGAAATAATGGTTCATGAGAATAAAGACTGAATTGAATTGGATAACCTCCTCATTGCTCAAGTGAGATGAAAATGTATTCCTCATAATCTGAATCAAGGATTTTATGCATATGTAAGTAAAATAAATACAAATATATTGCTTATAGTATAAATACAAATATATTGCTTATAATAAATCTTTATTATTTACAGTCAAATGAATCTGGAGAAGAACCTTTATATGTAAATGCTAAGCAGTATCACAGAATATTAAAACGCAGACAAGCACGAGCGAAATTGGAGGCTTTAGGGAGAATCCCTAAAGAAAGACAGGTAAGACTATCTCAGTAATTTGTTGCTGCAATTAGCTCTGTTTAATTAATTCCCAATCTGCAATTCAAAGAGGAGCTGAAATATACAATCAGTCAGTCTTTCAGTAACACAGGTTTTTAAAGACTAATTTTTATACCCCCGCTTTGTAAAAGCGGAGGGTATATAGTGATGGTGGTGTCCGTCCGTCTGTCCGTCCGTCCGTCCGTCCGTCATTCCGTCCGTCCGTAACACTTTTACTGTCAAAGTTTTCTCAGCTTCTACAGGTGGGAATGATTTGATATTTAGCATTAGGCTTCCAAATGATGAGTTGTACAGTGTCAGTTATTTTCATGTTTGTGGCGCTACTACTTCCTGTTTGCCGATACATTAATACTTAGTTTCATATACCACTACTAATGAAAATTTTCGTCAAAGTTTTCTCTTCTTCCAAAAGTGGAAATGATTTCATATTTGGTCTGGAGCTTCATGAT
>MJUU01002471.1:4162-27228 GCA_002080025.1 Modiolus philippinarum
GCGCCGATGCTTATTAAGGATACAAATGATGTACATGAGCTCATCGATGAAGTAGACCGACAAGATCTTTTGGAATACATAAGACAACAGAGACCGAACACGAAATGGACTATTCATCTGCTTACTAATGTAACATTCTACGTCAACAAAATTAGAGCACTACCAATAGCTTAAAAACAAATGGGACGGAGGGTGGGTAATGCGGCCTATCCTTTAAGATAGCCAGTCACAAGCCTGGATAAACGCAGAGTGACCTCCAGAACTTAGAATTTGTGATCCTATTTAATGACTTGCTATCACTTCAAAAGACACACTCTCCTTTTCACAAAGGAAAAGCGAGACACTGCAGAACAAATAGGATTTCGAGTAAGTCGCTGTAAATTTGAATAAAATATAAAATTACTAATGGTCCAACAACACTACAACTAAAAGGTAGGTTTAATGTTAGGGCTAGGGGAGACCAAAGCTAAAGTCGAGACACATATGGCAAGGCCAAAGGTCAACACTCATAGCACCTCGACTGCACCTCGACAGCACCTCGACAAGTGAGAACATAAATATAATGTAAATACAATAGCACCTCAATAGCACCTCGACAGGCACCTCGACAAATGCGACTTGAAAACCACATATATACTACTAGAACCAGTAACAGACTGTTAAATGAAATACACTGAGTAAGGACGACGACATGCAACAAAACCATTTTAATGATATGTGTGTATGACGGACAACTCGATTGCCAATGTACTTGTGTAACTGTGTAGTTGACGACAGGCACGTAAAGTGATGACATTTGAAGAGTCAGCAGCTAATTTGAATAAAATAATCCTTTAAGTCAAATAATATTTTAATTTGGAAACATATAACAATTCAAAAATACAAAAATATTTATCAAAAATAGTAAAGCGAAAAATGTATAGGTGGAAATATGAAATTAATTTTGAAAAAGATTAAAATGGAACAATCTCTTTTAATTTCTAGAAAGCTTATTCTAAATTTAGAGAGACCAAGACTTACCTTAACGTCTTTAAGGAAGACTGTTTCAGCTGTGATACACAGCTTACAGCGAATAAAAAGGATTATGTAAATCAATATATATGAAAACTGTCGTAATAATTTTTTACAAGATTTAATTATTAAATATCCAAGTTTAAATACACTTAACCAGCTGAATTTATTTATTTGGATAATGAATAATGAAGACACAAATTTTATCATCTCTCTTCGCAAATACATTGATGATATTTATCGGATAAGGAGAGAAAGCAAAACAAAATGTTTTTGATCTAAGACTTATTTCGATATATGTCCACTTAATAGTTTCAAATGAATTTTACTTATGTGTGTTCATATCAATATTTTACGTAATGGTCACATCTGGCTCTCAACGTATCTGATGGTTGTTTACTCTATGTCTCCCTTTTTTTAGATATAATTATTGAAAATTGTTGTATGTTTGAAATCTTGATTTGTATGCCCTTATGGGCCCTATAATTGGAAAATTAGAATAAAAAATATTCGATTCTATTCTATTCTAAATCAATCTTTAGAGAAAAGACATATAAGCTGAAAGGCTATAATTTAAAATTTAAACTTACAAAAATTTGACCAATTAAGAGTTTTCCAAATAAATTTAAGGTGAAATGAGATTCAATACTATTTTATAATACCAAGTATATATAAATATTCACAAATTCATGAATCAAATTTGAAAAGAATTTCAATGATAATTTATGATGATTTAAGGAAAAGACAACTAATTACCAACCTACTACATTTGTATTTTGACCAATTTTATTATTATCAAAAACGTTTTCGAAACTGATTCCTATTACTTTATTTTTTTCTACTTCAAAATGCACCTCATTTAATGGAACGATTCTTTTAATTATGCTGACCTTAATAATAATATTTAGTCCCTGCTTAACGCCGTAACGGTATGTCTACGGCCGATATTATAAACGATAACTCGTATCGTAACTTCGATTTGTAACGTCCCATCTTGTTCCTGTAAATATATTTAGTTGTGCTGCTGCTATGCTTTTTGTGTGCATATAAATATATTTAGTTTAGCTGCTCCTATGCATTTTATGTGCATGCTGGGACTAATATAACATTGTTATATTAGTCCCAGGTGCATGTTTGTATATTTTATTGCTTGTTGTGTGTGAATATGCTTTATTAGGCCGTATATTATGCATTCAGTGTTGTGTGTGCATATGCTTTTTGTATGTATTATGTATTATGTATTATGCTTTTATTCGCTAAATATGCGCTTTTCTTTAATGGTATGTGCTATGTGTTTTAAAGTGTGCTGTAACTGTCTTTGTATAATGTCTTAATTAACTGCATGTGCTTTTGTTTTTTAAGTTTTTATATAGACGAATCAAAAGCTCATAAGTCCCCGTGTTATATTTTTATATGTATATTGTCTTTAATAAAGCTTTTGAACTTGAACTTGAACTCTATATGATAATAATCATAATAATAATAATAATAATAATAATAATAATAATAATATTTTATTGCTCAAACACATCCATATTAAATGGTTATGGCATTACAATTAATTAAAACATAGAAAATATAAGACAATGTTGACCATTGCATGACAGTGGGTGTCAGTTACTGATTTTCACCATAATAAATACTAGCAGAAGTCCATTATTAGAAATGGACTTCTGATACTAGAAATAACGAAATATGTGTGCGAGTGTCATAGTCGGTTTAAGAGCTCTGTTTTTATGAACCGACTTCAATAAAAAATACTTTCACTTAAATGTAGTACAATCACATTCTTTTCATCAGAGACATTTAAATATAATGATTTATATGACTCTGTTTTCATAAAGTCAAAATATTTTTCCAGTCACCACCATTTTTGTATCACGACCTGGCATGCCATGTTGACATGGAATCAAGTACAACTGAAGCAGAAGAGGGACAATTTCAAAATAACTCTCGCAAAATCCTCAAAATATAGTGCTTTGTGATTCATAACCGGTCTTCATATGAATGAAGGCATGATTTGAAGACTACAGATATTGATATATTAGTTCTCCAACAGACATTTAATTCATTTAAAACATATGAATACTTAATTTCACAATCATGCTGAAATCGTCCATCAAAATAAATGGAATTGCCTCCCTTACCTTGGCTTCCGTAAACAAACAAGGAACCCGTGATCCATGCAGAGATGAAAATGCACTTTCTTTTGAAACTGTTGATTGTAATTATTTTTAGACATTGTTGATTGGTTATTCAATATTATACAGTATACTTGCAATAGAAAATTGGTTGTTTATAATGTTATAATGAGATGTGTAGTGACACAACATCATTACGTGGCTTACATAACCACATAAGTTTGGTTTGCCACAGGCTCTTGAAAAAACATGTATTTTCTACATTTAGATGAGACTCTTGCTTAAGAAAAATCTACACAGCTTATTATTTCCATGAACATCAATGTTGAATGTGTTAGATTCTCGTCATCAGTCTTTAGGCTAGTAATAGTACATTTGTATCCCACCTAAGTTTTGGGGGGGGGGTAATCTTTTGGGTTTCGAAGCTAGTCCTGAAATTCATGACTCTAGTGTAGCATATTTTTATTTGGACTTTTTACCATTGCTACACTATTTTTATTTGGACTTTTTTTTACTGTTGCTACACTACAGTATAGCAACAGTAAAAGTCCAAATAAAAATGTCATGAATTTCAGGACAAGTTTCCAAGCCAGAGATATTTTTTATATTGCCTGCCTCAGATAAAAAAAACATCTCTGGCTTCGAATCCCAACAGGGAATAGGGGAGGGGAACTCAAAAGCGTGCACAAGGTCAAGGATTTGTTTAGTGAGAAGGTAATAATTAAGTGTCATCTGCAGGCATGTATAGCCTGCAATGATGCCATGCTATACTTGTAGAGAGCTATAAGTACAGGCTAAGTAGCCTCTGTGGTCCGTCTCGAGTCTTGTACTTCATTAATGACTCCCAGGTCATATTTATTTTGGCTGAACTAGACCCTTGTTGTTTTGTTATTCTTGGTCTTCGAAATTGGCATTTTTTTACATTTTTGGATTTCTAGACCTGAAGTAGACATGATGCATGCACCTGTAACCGGAGAGCATGAATCTCCTTACAAAATAGACTAATGTCAACTCCAGGGATCTAACCCGGGACCTCTAGCACTTCAGCCAGCCACCTAACCGAATGAGCTAAAGAAATATTCCGTTAGCTCAATCGATTTTTACTGGCTTTATATCTACTACCTACTATATAACGCAGGTAGGCTGTCCTGTTACACTACCCCCACCTCGAAAGTCATCATTACTTATGTATGACTCTCAACACAAATCACACACAAACCCTGGTTAGCTCCATCTAACCACCGTGGGTTTTTTAGCTGGGCGCCAAATGTAACCGGAGAGCATGAATCTCCTTACAAAATTGACTAATGTCAACTCTGGGGATCGAACCCGGGACCTCTAGCACTTCAGCCAGCCACCTAACCGAATGAGCTAAAGAAATATTCCGTTAGCTCAATCGATTTTTTACTGGCTATATATCTACTACCTACTACAACGCAGGTAGGCTGTCCTGTTACACACCCAAGGTTGGCAAAAAGGCGGACAATACTAGTATTGTCCGAGGCAGTGGACAATACTGGTAAATACCGGACAATACTGGACGATACTGGACAATTGAAAAAAAAGACAGTCTTACTATTTTGAACCTATACACCTATTGATAACCTTGTCAGACAAGTGTGGGGGATGGCTACATATTGCTAAGTAGGTTAAAAGTTTGTACATAATCATAATGTTAGACAATTGAAATAATAATATATATCATAAAGTTGTATGTTCAAATTCTACTTAAAGGCAATAGCCATAGTGGTAAATACTGGCCAAATGAAATACATTTGTGCATATTGATACAGTTAATATGTTTCAAATTAATTTTATTCATTTGTTTATCTAATAAGATGTCATTAATGAGCCACAGAGTTGTTAGATTTACCTGTTCTATATACCAATATGATACCCTTAATTAGTTAGCAAACAGGTGGCTGTGTGGCAATTATAATTTATAGCTGTCAAAATATATAGTATTTGTGGTGTTTATTTAAGGGATTAATTATGGTAAAATGGACAGGAAAGCCATTTAGGTAGTAAAAGACAATAAACAGTTTGCAGTCTGTCCAGTTTGTACATTGTAAAAAATAAAAAAAAAAAAAAACCATAATTAAAAGAAAATAAAGTCAGGTACAATGTATATACAAAAATGTATTATTGACCACTTAAAATTTCAATCTTCCAGTATTGTCCACTTGAGGAGTAATGTCCAGGGCAGTATTTAATGGTAGAAAACAAAACAAAAATTGAAAAAAAATAAAGTCAGATACAATGTAATATTATAAATATAACAAAAAATTTACTATTGACCACTTAGAATTTGTTTTGACCACTTAAACTTTGTATTGTCCAACAATTGACCATTGAAAATTTCAATCGTCCAGTATTGTCCACTTGAGGAGTATTGTCCAGGGCGGTATTTACCGGTAAATTCCACCGGTAAATACCGGGGGTGGTTTTTTCCGCCCAACCTTGTACACACCTAAGGGACTGCCGCTTTCATTCTGTGATGGATATGACCTCTTAGCATAATTATAAAGCAATTTCATTTGGAGTATTAGGGATGAAGTCTGCATTCTTGTTGCTGAAAAAAGGAACCCATCCCGTCCAAAGTATGAGATTTTTTAGAAAGGTTGCATTGCAACGCCTTCTAATGTCATGACCCTGTCAGATGAAATGCACTATGAAGAAAAACAGGTGCTTCAATTTGAAAAACCAAATTGACCAAAATCATATTTTTGAATTTAAACAATGAGTAAGTGAGAAAATAAAGTAATTCACACAGATTTGAAAGAATTTGGTGATCATTTAAAAGAATTATTTAAGAAAACTATTCCACACCCCCTTAACGGAAAATTTATCATCGGTAAACTTTGAATGGTTTGTCATTGGACAGAATCTTCAACGGATTAAATAAAGTGCATTTTTGCTAATATAATTGATATCCTGCAATTAAAATGGATAAAACGTTCTTACAGTGAAATGATTTTACATAAACACGTGCTTGAACGGCATGTAAACAAATTTCTGGTACGGACGCATGCGCAACAGGTGCTGAATGGACAAAATGAAAGTAGGATTGATGAAAGCTTAGTTCAATGTGTGTGTTTTGTGTTTCACTGTCTGGGCATTGTCAGAGACCTAATTCTAGGTTGTTTTTTTGACAAGCCAAAATTTAAACGGTCTGAAGATTTTTTTTAACTCGTCAGCGGAAGTCATGTAACTTAAAGGCTTTAGACACCATATTTTTTTCATCATCTGTTGCTGTTGCTTGTTCGTTTACAGACTTTTAGTCCACATTAATATTGTTAATTTTCCTTGAAAATTCTAGTCTTGTAGTCACTTTTAAAATAGAAAATGCGATGTTGGAGTTCAGTTTGCATATAGAAAGGGAGACAATCATTATGTACGAACTTTTGTGGGATAACCGTTACTTTTAAGAACAGGTGACAATTGGAGGTCTTGACTTGTCAGGAATTTTGTTATGTTGTGACTGTACTATTTATTTTTCATTTTTTTCAATATTTGTAACACTGTTTGATAGTGAACAAGTGTAGATAGTTTACTGCACACTTTTATAGCAAAATAAAAATAATAAATAAACGACAAGAAGGGCTTGTACCAAGTCTACTTAAATCTTTGAAAGCAACCTTTCTATTAGGGCTTTAAGCACTTTGATTTTACTTTGAAGTTCCACATGTTCCAAGCATACATTTTTGAAGTGAGATTATTGAAAATTGCGTACCTGTTAACCCTCCCCCTTTAAGGGGGGAGACTTCCTCTTAGAAGCATAATCCCCCCTTTGAATGGATCCACCTCGAGGGAGATCAAAATCTCCCCCTTACAGCTTTTCCCCCCCTAAACCTCCCTCATAGACAAAATAGGGTCATTTTTTAACAGTATTCCCAAATTTGGATTGCTTCCTTGGCAAAATTATGAAATATGACATATAATTTTAAAATCATGATTCTGATTTTAGAAATTGATTTTACAGCTTATATAAATGATTTCTTCCATTCCATATTCTCTTTTCTTCTTTTTTATAAATGTAAGTTGTTAAAAAAAGGTTGTTACGTAAAATCTCCCCCTTAAATGGGCTGTTAAGAGGGAGATCTCCCTCAT
Organism: Modiolus philippinarum; assembly: GCA_002080025.1. NCBI lineage: Eukaryota > Metazoa > Mollusca > Bivalvia > Mytilida > Modiolidae > Modiolus > Modiolus philippinarum. Next base: position 11,425 of record MJUU01002471.1, read on the forward strand.
AGCAGCTACCAAAGGTTAACATGGTTAACAGGTATGAAATTGGCAAAATTTTATATGTTAAAGTTTTTGGAAATAGCAATTCCTATGATATCAGAGCAAAAAAACCACCTCTCTTTATGTCTTGGGAACTATAGGAGGTGCACAACTGACCTAGGTGTGCATCCCGGACCACTCAGGGATCAGCAGGACAAGGGTTAACATCAGAGTCCTTCCAGTGATCATGTAGTCTACTTTTAGATATATTTAATGACTTTGCATTGACCACTTTTCTGGTAAACTACTGACATGATGCCAGGCCCTTTCTGACATTGCAAATTGATGTCATGCCCTTTCTGCATGTTCTTTGCCGTATTTCATGGTGCAATGTCCTTCTAATCCACAAAGATCAATGTTCGGTAAGGGCCTTTTTTGGCCCACTAATTTCCTCATTTTGAAATATTTGTCAAAACTTTATTGTATGATCAGTTTCATATAATAGAAGGGTTGTAATTTATAGATTTGTGTTCATTTTGCAAAAATTACTACTGGGATTCTAGAAATTTTGCGAAGAAATTAGTCAAAAAAGGCAAAATTATCAAAATTGTAGATTTTTTATCATTTTTAATTTTTTTTTATTGAAATGGAAGTGGCCAACCACATGTTCACTCAAAATATTAATGTACCGGTATAATTTGTAATTTGCTATTTTACAAAATTTATTTGAAGTTCATCAATGTACAAAAGGTTGGCCAATGTTAAATATGCAAAAAAAACACCCCCAAAATACTAGCATTTTCAGCCTTTTTCAGCGATTTCCCCAATTTTTGCTATCTTTTATTTGCTTATTTGACCAATTCCCAAAAACCAATTGAATCCATTAAAGTAGACAGTATAGAGTTAGAAACCCACCACGAATCTTTCTTTAACTTTTCTTCAATTTTGGGCTAAAATGTGGCCTTACCAAACCTACTCTTACTTTAAATTCCTGTATTCTTCATTTTTTTCAGTTCCTAGCTCTTACTTTTCATTAATTTTGTTGCTATAAATAATCATAAGTAACAATTTGATGTCAATTTACAGACTTTGGCAATATTAGCTGTTCATTGATATGTTGATTATTTTGGGTCATTTGTTGATTGCATTACCTGTTGCTATATTCAACTATGCTCTAGCCAGCATGATTTGTGACAGGAAGAGTCCAATTTAGGAATTGAGAAAGTGTTATTTTTAACTTACTGGTATATAGGATCACCTCAGATTTTCATTAACAGACCCACCTTGCTAACAATAATGTAATTTTCAAATTGAGTTATTCCCCCTTTTTTATTTTACATTTTGTATTAAAAAAAATCAAAGAGGCTTTTGAGTGATACTTTTACTAAAAATTGCATTTCAACTCTTATAAAATAAAGAGTCACCTATGTCTCTGTAAAAGAATTATCTGGAAGTTTACCCATTATAAATAGAAAATTGAAAATGTAATTAAATTTTTTCATATTATCCATGGTCATCTGTTGAAAGTTACTAAAAATACTAAATTGAACATCGTCCAAATCCTTATGAATGTCAATTACGATAAAATCATTTTAATTATCTCACAATAAATTAAAAAAAAAGGTTTACAAAGTATCATACATGAAAATGTACTAAAAAACAGATTGCAATAGAGTTGTTAACAAGAAAAGAACCATCCGTTGGAACAACTGACATTTTCAAGCATTTTTTTTTAATTCCAATTAGGTTTTAAATTCAGTTTTTAATTGACATACATGATACAGGTAGTTAGTTCAAATAAACAAAGTCAAGGGGGACTATTGAAGTACCCCTGGAATCCGCGCCTACATCTTCATCGGCATCTGCATCCCTGTCTACATTTAGGTCTATACCACTGTACCTTGGTAACTATGAAAGGAAGGGTATTCAAACTTGGCATATACAGATGCATCTTAGGCTATCTGACACCCTCTAAGAAAACTAGAAAAAAAGAAGGGAAACAGGGAATCAAAGAGACAACGACCCAAAGGGGACTAATAACACCTCAAAGATCTTCAATGAATGGTGAGGGAACCCCACAACCAAGGACACCCAATGGCCAATGGCAGGGCGGAGTCAGCCCCCTAAATAAAGAGTTATTAAGTTCAGACTAGACTCCTATAGACATAAAGTAAACTAAGTGGAAATACAAGGCTTAATAAACAAAACAAACACAAAGGCTTAATAAATTTCCTGACTTAGGACAGGCGCAAACCTGCTGGTTAAACTATTTTTATTTGGGCCAAACCTTCCCCCTAGCCAATGTGATAAATCAAAAGACAATAGTAACAACAGTAAAATTCAGTTAGCAACAGGACTGAGTCAATTGTAAAAAATGGACATAAACATGAAATCACAAAAGACTACTAGCAGTTAACTGACATGCCAGCTCCAGACCCTTTACCAAATGACCAATAGAATTATGTACCTTCAGTATACAGCTTCCACCAAGATTCCTTCTTGTGAGGAGTTGAGCATAATGATTTCATGCATATACCAGAATACACAACCCGTGCCCATGCAAAACTGATTTTAGAAATTTAGAATGTGTTTAGATAAGATGCAAAGACCCTATAAAAAATCAATGTCAATACCAAAGAAGGCCATACATAATGACTTGATGAAGACATGGTAATTACAACCCTATTTAAAGGTTTTATAAGTTTGTTAGGCAAGTTTAAGCATTTTTTACTACATGTAAAACATTACCATAAAATAAGGGATGTGAAATACCAGCCTTGTTTAGATATTTACAGGTTTATTTGTCCTATATTTTCTGCTTCATTACCTTCATTCAATTTTAGGTTTGAGTTCATAACCAGTAATTGTACATGATAGAATCTTCCAATCTTGCACATTCATCATCTTTGTCGGTAGGTCAGTATCCAGGCAAAATTATGTCACTTTGACCTATATTTTCCACATAATAGATTCACATTCAAGTTTGTATGTCTGAGTTTAGATATCAGTAACTGTACATGGAAGGATAATATAACAGGTCAGTATCCAGGCAAAATTAGGTCACTTTGACCAATATTTTCCACACAATAGACTCGCATTCAACTTTGTATGTCTGAGTTCAGATATCAGAAACTGTACATGGCAGGATAATATAACCTTGCATGTGTGTGCATCTTTGGTGATAGGTCAGCATCCAGACAAAATAAAATTCGCTTTGACCCATATTTTCTGCATGATTGACTTATCTTCTAGTTTATGTCAGAGTTCAGATCTAAGTAAATATACATTGTATGATCATATAACTTAGCATGTGCATGGTTTTTTTGTTGTCTGTTTGCATTCAGACAAAGTTACTAGTAGGTAACTCTGACCTATATTTTTCGCATGATTGACTTGCATTCAGGTTTAAGGTCTGAGTTCAGATATCAGTAATTGTTCATGGAAGGATCATCTAACCTTGCATTTCCATGCATCTTTGGTGGTCAGTCAGCATCCAGGCCAGATTACGTCTCTTTGACCTATATTTTCCGCATTATTTACTTCCATTCAAGTTAAGGTCAAAGGTTAGATCTCAGTCATAATGGGATAAGTTAGCTTTGTTTCTGCATATAGCATACAGGCAAAATTATGTCACTTTAACCTACGTTTTCCACTTAAGTGACTAACATTCAAGTTTATTGACAAGTTCAGATCTCAGTCTCTGTATGTGGTAAGATCATCTTATGTTGTGTATTCATGCATCTTTAGTGGTAGGTAAGCACCCTTGCAAAATTGGGTTGCTGTGTCCATGTGCCATAATGAGGAAAATATTGTTATCCCCTCGTCCAACGGAGTTGGGGAGGGGATATAGCATCTCTCCCGTCTGTCCGAGTGTCTGTCCGTTCGTCCCACCTCAGGTTGAGGTTTATGTTAAGGTTCATATCTGAGAAACTACATGTGGCACATCAATCATCTTTGGTCAGTGGATGTGTCTTGGAAAGTGATGCTGCTTCAGATGATAATTGGGTCACTTTGACCTACATTTTACGCTTCAATGACTCAGATTGAAGTTTGCGTTCAGGTTCATATCTGAGAAACTACATGTAGCACATCAATCATCTTTGGTCAGTGGATGCGTCTTGGAGAGTGATGATGCTTCAGATGATAATTTGGTCTCTCTGACCTACATTTTAAGCTTCAATGACTCAGATTAAAGTTTGTGTTTGGGTTCATATCTGAGAAACTACATGTGGCACATCAATCATCTTTAGTCAGTGGATGTGTCTTGGAAAGTGATGCTGCTTCAGATGATAATTGGGTCACTTTGACCTACATTTGATGCTTCAATGACTACCGTTAAAGTTCGCATTACGGTTCATATCTGAGAAACTACATGTGGCACATCAATCATCTTTGGTCAGTGGATGCATCTTGGAGAGTGCTGCAGCTTCAGATGATAATTGGGTCACTTTGACATATATTTTACACTTTACTGACTTGGGTTAAAGTTTCCATTAATGTTTATGTCTGAGAAACTACATGTTATACATCAATGATTTTAATGTTCAGTGGATGTACCTTCAACATTTATACATCTTTAGAATAGATTATATAAGGGTTATTATTTCTTGACAGCGGGCGAGGGGATAAGCTGTTGTTTGCGACTACTCCCATCTCTAGTTATGTTTAAAATTTCATGCAGACATTATTCATTTATGACAGTTTTATGTACAAAATGTAATTATTATCTTTATGTCAGAGATTGTATATTTGTATTTATCATATACTTACGTACTCAAGATATGTGTCTTTTTGCATGTGTCATAAAGGAAGTATTAAGCCAGTCATATCTTCAGGGGGTGTAATATGAAATCCGTATTACAGGGGTATGTAATATGAAATCCATATTACATGGGAAAATATGGATTTTTCAAAATGGCGACTGACGAATTTCCAAGTCATGGAATAAACAAAGATTCACATATTTCAGTATAATTGTACCAAGTCAAGTTATAAATCAATTTAGGGCTGTTCCAGTAAAACATACATGGGACGGGGAGAAGGCACTTGAAAATTGCCATGACCACCCATAGATGCAAAATAGGATTTTTTCATTTTCTTCAGAAGTCTGACTTTAATTAATAACACCCACACATAGCAGGAATTTTACAGTGCCTTCCCCCTGTCCCATGTATGTTTTGTTGGAACAGCCCTTATTTATTTAGTGAGAACACGCAACATTTTTGCGGATTTTTAGTGTACATCCGTCACAAATTTCTAACTATTATGTAGTTGTTCCAGTTAATGACCCGTGTTGTTATGAAAATATTTTTGTCACTTTATGCAGAAAAATACCAGTCTTAGCAAAGATTAAGCAAGAAGTTCACCTTGAATCAATTTTCAGCTATTCCAGAACCCTTTACCAAATATAAGCGTTGACAATAAATGTATCACACACACATAAGCTATGACAAAACCATAATTTCATTTGCAGTGATCTTGTGTAAAAATATTGTACAGCAATCTATTTTCAACTTTCAGTACAAATTTACATTTAATCGTAGGAGGTGCATCATGTGCATTCTTATTAACTGTTTTTCCGTTTGAAAATACCCTTTCTGTTGAATGAAACACCAAACAAGAGGGAACTATCTGTTGATATGAACACACACGAAAGAAAAAAAACTGAGGTGGCAAAAACCTTTTCCTTTCTATACTCATAAGTAATCATTTTATTGTTTCATTTTAGTAAATAGCGAGTGGTTTACATTGAATTTGTTTGACTCATTATGAAAAACAACATACCAAAGTTTCAGTAAATTTAGATATGATGTCCAAAATGATGATGTCCAAAATGAAACCAACATGCTCCCAGAGAAACAAACTCCATTGAAAACAACACTGGGTGTAATAACACACATTTTACATATGAATAGTTTTGCTTTTAATATATGATTTCATTTTATATGAAATAAAGAAGAGTAAAACTGGTCAATTGTTGAAGTATATGATAAATAGTTTATGATATGGCATTTTTCATATCATATCCCATATCATCCCTCGACCCATATTAGCCATCTGGCCTTTGGTCCCCGGGCTGATATGGATGTCTTGGGATGATATGGGATATGATATGAAAAATGCCATATAATGATCTCTATGTTTATATAATAAACATTTTAGATTTTCAATTGAAATACCTTTTAAGATATTAAATACTTTGAATTTGCATTTGATTTTGCAACGTGCCCTTTTTGAAGTTTGGGAGAACACAAGAAGGATTCATGTCTTATAGTTTTATAGTATTATCTGGTTTGGGTTAGAAAAGCATGCTCAAGAATTTGTTTAGTGAGAAGGATTCACATCTAGTAGTCTTTTATTACATATATTATCTCATTGTATCCATCATCTTAAGTTTTTGTATATAACTTGCAACTACACATTGCTCTATGCACTTCAAAACTTCTTTGCCAGATGCATTAAAATGCTGCAATTTTGACTACAATGGATAGTTGTGCATCTTGTGTTATCAGAATGCTCAACCCTTTTTTCACAGAGTAAAGACCATGGTAAAAAATTTGTAAAATTAACTTTGCAGGCATCGCTTCTCCTTTATTTTTTTTCCAGTTTCATTCCGCCGTCACAATAGTGCTTAGTTGGCCCCTAAAAAGTGTCAAGAAAATCCCGGTCTCATTGAAATGGCTGCCAGCATGGAACTTAGTTTAACATTGGACCTTATGGGAAAAGCATTCAAAAATCTTCTCTAAAGTCACAGAGCCAACAAAATTTGGTTACAATAGTCCTTTTGTGGTCCCCTTTCAAAAATGTGGCCTGCAGGTCTGCGCTTTATCCAAGATGACCCTATGCGGGGAACTTAGTTCAACATTGAACTACATAGGAAAGTATATTCAAAGATCTTCTCCTCTGAAAGTACTGGGTCAGCCAGAACCGTACTTGGTCACAATGGTCCTTAGTTGGTCCCCTTTGAAAAATTTGCTCCACATGTCTGCATCCCATTCAAGATGACCCCCATCAGGGAACATAGTTCATCCTTGGACCCCATGTCCTACCACATTTCAATCTTTCTTTTTATCCTGGTCACATTATTTTTATTTCAGTTTTTACTGTTACTGTCAATGTTTTTATGCCCCCGCGACGATAAGTTGGGGGGGCATATTGTTTTACCCTCTTCTGTCCGTCCGTCCGTCTGTCTGTCCGTCTTCCGTCCGTCCGTCGGAGGGGGGTACATGGTTTGTCCGCGCAACTCCTCCTACAGTTTTTATGCTAGAAAGTTTTTATTTTGCAGATTATTTGTACATATATTGAAGATGTGCATGTAATAAGGATTTTGATTTTGGTGCATTTTTGTCAAAAATACACATTGTTGAACTTAGTCAATTTTGGTGATTTTTCATAGAGGGTACATAGTTTGTCCGTGCAAATCCTCCTACAGTTTTAATGCTAAGAAATTTTTATTTTGCAGATCTTTTGTACCTATATTGAAGATGTGCATATGGCAAGGATTTTGATTTTGGTGCATTTTTGTCAAAAATATACATTGTAGAACTTAGTCATTTTTGGGCTGATTTTGTAGTAGAGGGTACATAGTTTGTCCACGCAACTCCTCCTACAGTCTTGATGGTAGGAAGTTTTTATTTTGCAGATCATTTGTACCTATATTGAAGATGTGCATGTGGGAATGATTTTGATTTTGTTGCATTTTTGGAAAAAATACACATTGTTGAACTTAGTTATTTATTGGAAGAATTATTAATAAAGGGTACACAGATTGTCTGAACAACTCCTCCTAGAGTTTTGATGCTAAGAAGCTTTTATTTTGCAGTTCATTTGTACCTGTATTGAAGATGTGCATGTGGTATATATTTTTATTTCGGTTCATTTTTTTTTTCAAAAATATACACTGCTCAACTTATAATTTTTTGGTGATTTAGTAATAGAGGGTACATACCGGTAGTTAATCTGTGCAACCTAGAATAACATGTGTTTAGGGGGGGCATCATATGTGTCTTACAGACACAAATATTACAAGTAAATCCCAGTTTGATTCAACCTTGCGCGGGGGCATGTCATCCTCTAGTTTGTCCACAGTTGTACTGTCACACCTGTAATGTGTCCACACACACTGAAATTAGCACTGACCATATTGATTCATGGTTCAAAGAGCGGTGGTATAACTGGCTGCCATTTGGCAACAGCTCTTGTTTTTAACAGAGTTATGGTCTTATATGACTTCCAAGTTGTCAAAATTGAATTTGTTGTAGACACTTATCCTGCTTCTCTGATTCAACCTCAACCAAACTTCATAACATTATTAATCTCAATGCCTGCTTGCACCACCATTTCAATAATTCATAAATTTATCATTTGCTGGCTGACATGCTTTGACAATCATAAGCAGTTACATGTATAATCTGTAGATTTCAAAAAGAATGTTAAATACATATTGCCATTGTGCACCAGCTATTTAAAGGATTGATTTTGTTTTTTCTCTTTGTTTTATTTTTATTTATAGCTCCCGCTTTAAAGGAAAACAGAAACTATACATAATTTTATGCAAGTTAATAATGTTGTACTTTCTTTCATTTCAGGCTTTGGTACTCATTTTCCAAGAAACAAAAGCTGATGAGGTCAAACGGGTTCATTTGATTTTTATGAATCATCTAGGTAAGCAAGGGAGTGACCTTCATATAATTTTTGTCAAGAATACCGCTTATGTGCATGGTAGTTGCCTTCTTGATCTCGCTTGAGGGGGTGAATATTGTTCACCTCTTGTTGAAGACACTTTTGCCATCACTTCTTAATTCAAAGGTCTTCTCCTCTGAAACTACTTGCCCAATTCAACCCAAATTTGGTCACAATAGACTTTGGGCGGATAAGTCTGCACCTTACCCAAGATAGCCACTACTGTGGAACTTAGTTTAGCATTTGACTCTTTCGGAAAATTTATTCAAAGATCTTCTCCTCTTAAAGTACCTAGCCAATTGGAACCATACTTGGTCACAATGACACTTCGTTGGCTTCTTTTGAAAAACTGCATCACATCCAAGATGACCAGCAACATGAAACAAAGATTAACATTGGACCATGGGACAGCATTCAAATATCTTCTCAGCCCTTGGGACCATACTTGTTCTTGGATTGTCCCTTTAGAAATATATCTGTTCAAGTCAGCACCTCATCCAAAATGGCTGCCAGCTGGGAACTTGGATTAGCATTGCTCATTATAGGAAACATATATATTAAAGATTTTAACCTCTGAAATCTGAAAGAACTTGCCAATTGGCAATAGGAACCATACTTGGTAACCTTATTTGGCCTTATTTATCCTATTGCATGCATGATATCCCCAAGTGGGGTACAGAGTTAAACATTTGACCTTATTGGAAAGCATTAAAGATCTCCTTTAAAGGCTTTGAAGCTGCAAAGCCAATGGAATCTTGTTCATAATAGTCCCTTTACAAAATGTGTTTAGCAAGTCTACACCTTTGATGGGGAAATGCATACTTCTTCTTGATTTACATGTACAGTACCATACCACTTTGACTCATGTTTAAATGTTTCAATGGATCACACCATTGTGACTCATGTATGCATGGATCACACCAGCTATCTATGTATAAATTAATGTTGTTGACACCATGAAATAATTTCTGTCAGATTGTTTCCATGGACTGCAAAGACCTGCATCTTGATATATTATAGAATTGCCTCTGTATGAAGAATTGTATATTGTAAGGCACTTTTAAATTGGATTTGTGACATTCTTGTTCAATCATATTTTGAATATGCAGATGACACATCTTCCCTGAAACCTAATCACTAAGATATTAAGCATTTCTTGTCTTTAGCTTCAAGTCCTTAATAAATGACTGCATTTTTTCCAGATGTAGGATATGATGGCCTACTACCACAACAGTTAGGCTTCATCAACAATGTACTCAACAAGTACTTCACAGAATACTTTCCAAGAGCTATACAATTGTCAAATGAACTGAGAGAAAAAGGATACTATGAGAGATTTATCTACACAACACATCCATGGCTTGTGTCATTATATCTTCATTGTCCTCCAAATCTGGTATTGTCTGGTATAAAACTGAAGGTAGGTGGTAGCAATACATGTGTGTTATTACTGTAAAGGGGCTTTAAATTTAGTAATTTGGATTCCCAAAGCTTTTCACTGGGTTTTATTTTTGTGATTCTCACTTACGTTTCCTTACGTTTTTAATAAAAACAAATGTATGTGAGGGGAAATTTTCACAAATATCTGCCTATTGTGCAATGAGCGAAAATAAACCACTTGCAAAAGATTCCCATTTTACTATATATCTTCCTTGTCCTCAAAACTAAATAGGTGATACCTTTGATTTAGAAAAATGTATTCGAAGACGAACAATTTAGCTTGGTAAACAGTATAAATTATTTGTTTCAGTGTCCCAACTCTACTGAACTAGCAATATTTGAGAAAGCAGTCAAACTTGGGGATATCACATGGCATTCAGGACCAATGAACATGCAACATGAAGTTATTGATGTTCCTCTGGCAAAATTTGGTATCCAACTCAGTAAAGATCTAGACAATAAAATGAACATTGTCAGAAAATTTAGGACATTTAGTCAAAGGGATGTTCCAGGTATGTAACACATAATAAAGGATTAAAGTCACTATGAAAAGGTATGGAGCAAATGTACATGAGACAAAGTCTATACAAATACGTGGTAGAACCAAGCAATGGAACAACACTTACACTTTTATTGTTGTTCTTCATCTTGAAGTTACTATGAAGCCTCCAGCAATCAAATATGAATGTTTATGGTACTAACCCTGACAAGCATGAAAGGTTACTTAACAAATGCTCTCAAGCCTTCTATTGTTAACCTTTCTTTCCTAAGATATATAGATATGTCATTGAACACACTGTATACAATGTAATGAAATAAGGACTTTGGTTATTATTCTAATTTTATATCTTTATCATGTCATATTTCATTGGTGTCAACATTTTGTTAAAGCAATACATCAGCAAATGAAATACCAAAGGCAAAAAAGAGGAAAAGGGAAAATTCCAAAATCACAAGTAAGGGTTATTCATGGAAGATAAATTTGACAAAAAAACCATGTTGTGTCCTTGTAGATTTAATTAAGATATTATGTGATTACAAAGACAGCATTACAGAACCAAAGTAGACAAGATTTTGCTACAGGGTTTGATGAAAATTAGTACAGGCTGGATGTTAATTTATGATTTTGAGCCTTTTCATTCTCTGAGTACCCTTTAAAAAATCTTTCAGTTTTCCACTTCTTAAACGTTATAATTCTACTACCAATGCTGAAGAAAATGAATTGTTGAATGTCCGTGACTGCAGTAAAAATAATAATCTGTAATTTGGTACTCTATTATTCTATATTACAGCTGTAACACAAGGTATTATACCCATACTAGAGGAGGAGGGAATTGTAGCCATGAGTGTTGGTGTTAATGGAGCCACACCCCCTCCTGCTGTTCCACCAATATTTACTTGGAAATTCCAAAATTCATCTATTATTGCAATATGGCATGCAGGTAAAAAGTCTTTCATCACAGGGACTATATATAACTTTATTATTTTATTTATTTCGCTGAACTTGATTACTCTTTATTTAGGGGGTGACTTCGACCTGCCGTTGGGTGTTGGGTTTCTTCACGGTTCATTGAAGATCTTTTGGTGGCTTTCAGTTGTTATTACTTTGGGTTGTTGTCTCTTTGACACATTCCCAGTTTCCGTTCTTTTTATGCCCCCAGATCGAGGATCGGGGCATATTGTTTTTGTCCTTTCTGTTTGTCTGTGCGTCCGAAACTTTAACCTTAGCTATAACTTTTGAACTATGTAAGGTAGACATTTCATACTTGGCAAGTTTAATTAAATACATTTGAATTTGAATATTCCCATCAACCCGTCGAAAAACGTTTCCAGCATTGCGGCAATTGTACCTTCCCCGAATTCCGACGCAGTTGGGAGCAGTACCCCTGCTGTCCGGCTCCAGCAGGGGGAAGTCAACTGAAGTGGTAGGAACGAGGAAGGATGTCCACCTTGGATAGACTTGAGAAAAAACTACAAATTTAAAGTACTGCTAAAACATTTTTTTGTAATTTGTTCACTGTTTCTGAAACATATTTTACATCTTGTTAAATGTATTTTGATCACAGGTAATTTCTATAAATAGAACGTTGCCATCGTTGAACTGTGACGTTAGATGAAACACTATTTTTGTACACTCAGTCTGGCAACAGACCATTATTTTCTTGTATTATGACGTTTAAATTTTGATACCATCAAGCTGTACTTCAGGCAAGCATTTTCACATTGTACCTTGTCCTGATGACGCCCGTTTAGGGCGAAACATGTCGACGAATTAAGTTCCTGCAGTTTACTAAAGTGTTGTTGTCATTATGGTATTTAATTATGTTTTAATTAAAGGACAACCCTGCATACCATCGGTATCCACTTAAGTAAGCTCTACCAAGAAGAGACATTAGTAGGTGTTGGTTCAGTCTGTGGTAAAATACTTGGCAAGTGTATAGGTCTAGTCAAGAGGAACATAAATATGCAACAACAAAAATTAGGTCAGGTCAAAGGTCAAGGTCACAGAGGTTAAGAAAATTGCGCACATGTATTATGTTGATACATTTGAGGTAGCATTTACCGGTTTTGAGAAACAAGTGCCCAAAGGGGGACAAACGGAAAAAAATGGATTTTTTAAATTTTAGTCAGATCTTGATGCAGTATTTTTCTGTAGGTTTCTTATAGCATGTTTAAACAGATACATTTAACAATTAAAACCATTTCAATAAACAAGAGGCTCAAAGGGGCTTCATTTGTTTCAGAATAAAGGGGTTGAATTGGGTGTTTTTATGGTAATTAAAAACTTTTGAACTTTGTAAGATAGACTTTTAATACTTGGCAAGTGTATAAGTCTTGTCAAGAGGAACATAAATATGCAAAAAAATTATGCCAAAGGTCAAGGTCACAGAGGTCAAAAAGGGGTAAAATAGGGTAGTTTCATATATTTTACTGTAGAATCTGGGGACATATGTAGTGTTTCACAAACACATCTTGTTTTCTATAATTAGTTATATATAGTCCCTGTTCATCAGTCCATTTTAGGGACATACTGAAAACCAACTTATTTTGGTGGATACTCTATTTTGTGTTAGGTCTTTCTAGTGAACTTTGTAGCGACTTATGGATGTAGTGATGTGGGTTTTTCGAAATTCATAAAAGTCATCTGGATTTCTCGGATTTTATCCATTATTACTATGTAATATATTTTGCCTCTCTTGTCTTCAAAAACTTCAGTACCTCATTTAAGGTCAGTTAGCAAGATTTCATCAGATTGTAGATTTTCCTTCTATGTGTAAGAAATCAATGACGTCCATGTTATACCAAGGAAAAGTCCAACAGAGCCTTTTTTCTACCATTTATATGTGAAATATCGTGAATACAATGTCCATAACCTATTAGTATTTTTAGCTGACTTTATTCCTTTAGCATTTATGGTATCAATTTAAAATCATAGATTTTATGTAATTTCACCTTACTACATCCTACTTTTAGCAATTTTATGTCTCTGTTGATGCATTCATATAAGGAGTAGTAATATTTGCAAAAATTAAGTGGTTAACTATTGCATTCATAAAGTTACAATAGCAGATGATAAATATTTAAAATGATAGATAGTTGATTGTTGTTGTTTATGTAATGTTCATATGAAAGCACAAAACTGCTGCTTTTGAGAAAGCAACAAATCATTAGGAATGAATTTTTGTATATATTTTTTGTCTTAATGAGGCTATAAATGTACATGTTTCATCATTACTTTCACTTTTCATAACAAAATTATTATTCTTTTATTTTTTTATGGCAGATTTCCTGCATCATTAACATATCTAATTTGCAATAAACTCTTTCACAATAACTGCGGTCCTATGACTTTGAGTGGAAAATAAAAACAGTTCCCGCCGAAATGACATCGTAGGACAATCAATCAAGACGTCACATATATTATGACGTTGCATTTTACCCACTCAAAGGCATATGAGAGCATGCGCAAAATTCAGGACCGCAGTTATCGTGAAAGGGTCTATTCATCAATGAGTATACCTATATTCCTCAAGTAACATCTATAAAAACTCCTTCTAAACTCCTTTCATTTGTCTGTTAATCAATTACTCTATTGGTATACAGTAGAATTCTATAGAACTCGTGAGTTATTTATATTCAGACAAAAGATAGGAATTTTGAAGGTATTCTAATAGATGTTACTAGAGGAATATAGGTATATTCATTTATGAATTGCAAATAAGATATGTTCATGATTCAAGAAATATGTCATAATTTAGATCTGCCTTTAAAAAACTTCAAATGTGTGAAAGCACTAGGCAGCAATATTTGAGAAAATACAGGGAAACATTGTATAGGGTATTGGTTTGAAATTCTTTTAAATACAGCTGTAAAAACACAGCGCTTATTTTTTGGGTTAAAGGAAAATAAACATGACAATGTTGCTTAATACCAAACAAGAAATTTGAGATTCTCTTCTGTTTCATTTTATTTTAAGCATATAAGATTTTATAAAGAAAAACCTATGCTTATGTATCTGAATGGCTGCATTGTACCATATAATCTGTTCTAATATGTAGGTGGGTACCCTGACAACCCAGGACCAACACCTGCCAAACCACTAGGACTATCTAGAAATGACTGTGCTACATTCCCTGGTCTTGGGCATGCTTTGTGTTTTGCCTTCAGGACTGATAACAGTGGACCTCCACTAGATATAAAAGTGAGTACCCTAAAGTTTTGATTTGAACATTATCAGACATGAAGAGGATTCATCTGCTTGATAGTACATTTGTTAGTCTTGATTCAAGAATGAATTTAACATTCAAATAAATTTTGGAAACCAGGAAGGGGAGATAATTTGACTTTGACTTTTTATACGACCGCAAAAAAATTTGAGGTCGTATAATGGTATGGTGCTGTCATCGTTGGCGTCGTTGTTGTCGTTGTCGTCCGTAGACACTTTTGTTTTTGGTCAATAACTTTAGTTCTAGTTGATCAATCCATATCAAATTTTAACACAATATTCCTTGGCACAAAAGAAAGACTTTGACTTGTTTTGGTAATTGTGGGCCTGCCCGTTTCTAAAAAAGGGGCCAAAAAGGGGTGAAATTGGGTGTTTTCTTATTTTTGACTGCAGAATCTTTATTATTTATTGGATTTTGATGGGGTTTGTTACAGTGTGCTCCTGAGGAAATTTCCAATCTATATGCCAACTGATTTAGCATTTAGCATGTACCGCTCACGAGATGAATGGGGCCCAACAGGGGCAAATCTAAAAAAAAATAAATTTTTTATTTTAAGTCCGATTTTGATGCAGTTTTTTTCAATGGATTCCTTGTGAAAAATTAATATGGCGCTCAAATATTAGATTTTTGATAACTTGTTTCCTTTCCCAGAATGAGTGGCTGAAAGGGGCCAAAATTGTGAATTTGCAGATTATGTAGAATTTTAATTTTTCATCGGATTTCGATGGGATTTTTTTCTTTGGATTCCTCTTGATCTAAGCTTTCAGTAGTATGCAACGAATTTTGTGTAGCACTTACCGTGTCCGAGCTACAAGGGATCAAAGGGGCCAAAATTGCAATTTTTCTAAATATGTCAAATCATTATTTTTCATCAGATTTGGATGGGATTTTTTTCTTTGGATTCCTCTTGATCTAAGCTTTCAGTAGTATGCAACGAATTTTGTGTAGCACTTACCGTGTCCGAGCTACAAGGGATCAAAGG
>MJUU01002471.1:35243-62253 GCA_002080025.1 Modiolus philippinarum
CCCCCCCCAACTACCTTAAGCGGGTGCTTGCATTTTAATAAAATGTTACACAGTTGTAGTATACCACCTTGAGATGTACATAAAGTAATATGGTTGCTCTCTGAAATTTTGGAATGGAGATAGTTTGTGTCTGAATATTTTTGGAAAAAAAGGGAGGTATATCATTGTGTCCATACTTGCATTGTGTCCACACTTATACTTTGTCCACAACTGTATTGTGCCCACACAATATTGATTTAGGGTTCAATATATAACTGGCTGCCATTCGACAACAGCTCTAACTTTCTGTTACAATGACTTGATAGTTCTCTCGATGATACACTATTATAATTATATGGTAGTATGCTGGTTCTATGTGCTTGTTGTAGACAGGACATAGTATGGTATAACCTTTGTTCATATGTTTGTCTGTTTAAATGTTGTCCAAAATTCACATAAAATGCTTAAAAGTTCACTTGTTTCTAACCATAAATACAACCTCCCTTTGATTTTGATAAAATTCTGATATCCTGAGTTATGGTCCTTGAAAATTTGTAAATAATTGTAAAAAAAAAACAGTTTCCATTTCTTCTTTGTAATGCTTCAACATATTGATTTGATATTTGCTTATATCTTAAAATAAAATGAGTAAGAGATCAAGTTTGAATTTGGTTCAGGTGTAATGATTTTGTGGTGAGTTAGGGATCAATTTTTGAAAAATATAGGTTTCTGCACTGTTTAAATCTCATGCCTACCTATATTATCATTAAGTATACAATTATACCTGTTAGAAATACCAAGCAAATTCTAATTTTGTTCAGGTTTATGATTTAAAAACAAATAATACCGTTATTAGATTTCCACAGTTTTCTTGACAATGCATTGATTTGATATTTGGTATATGATTACATTCATGGGGATACTAACAAGATGGCTGAATAGAGTTGTCAAGAAGTGAAGTCCATGAGACTAAAAGATAAATCAGGTGGAAATCACCAAAAAAATTGTCAACGGTCATGGTCCTGACTTGGTACAGGCATTTCAAAAGAAATGTGGGTTAAACCTGTTTTATTGTATGCATATCAAATTAAGTTCAAGGTTAAATTGGGTCTTGTCAAATGATTTGTTTATTGTTAATTCAAAACATGTGTATTCAATGTATGTAACAGTCATAGCATTTACTTTCTGCTCAAGATCATTGCAATAACTAAAAATGTGTACCGGTAGTCATTGGCAGATAATTAGTTTTGTCTTGGATAGTAAATGCCATTCTGCCATAAGTCACATGACCTTGATCTCATTTTCATGGTTGTGTTGTAGAACTCTTTTTAAATTTTTTTTCTTTCACAATCTATATAGGTTTCACATAAATGTTTTTTTTTATTAATGAGGAGTACCTGACAATTGGTCATGTTTCGCTGGGCTTTGACTTCATTTACTTTGATGCTGGCCTGAAAACATATCATTTGAAAATTCTAGATATCTAAAGTTCTTCGATGTTTTAGAAAACACATCTTGTTATTTCATATTGAAATTATCATTTTAACCTCAAACACCAATAGTCAAAACTACCTTTTGACTATTGGTGTTTTCACACTTGTTTGGCCTTTAATAAATATGATGTATAGGACAATTTGTTTTTATACGGACTTAATCACGACCAGTATCAAGTGACCCTGTTAGTGTGAGCTTGATATGTTATGCTGTGATAAAGTCTGTATCAAAAACAAAAATTTCCTATATTTTATCGGTTATTCACATTTTATATGCATTCTTCAGTGAACGTATTATGGGTATGAACATGACAAATATTACAAAACATGAAGTCAGCATATCAACTGGTATGTGACACCTTCACAGTGACCTGATAATTTCGTGATAGCGTCCTATACGGGACTTTCGAGATAGGAACTCTCTTGTAATTGAAGGCGGAAACGATCTCCTCAAATACCAATGAGAAGTATAATTGGAATCCAGTCCTATTTAATATAAATATATACCACCAAAAAAACATACTATTTATTAAAATGAAGCGTACTTATAATTTGTCCTGCCTGACAATTATTTAACTAAATTTTAATTGACGAAAAACAAGTAATCTGAAGCGCTACAAATCGATTAAATATAAATCACTCTAAGCTCAACAATGTTCATTAATTAGTGATTCCCTCTCAATGTATTGATGTATTAATTTTTTAAGAATAATACTAGATTTGTTTCCGGAGTGATGATGACTCAAAACCCCCGTATTTGGTAATACTATGAGTATCAGTCTCTGTAGATCAAAGAAAATTCATACAAATTATGGATAAATAAAATGTCTTGAATGGTTTCATATAAACCATCTAACTGCATTTCTTCCTGGCTATAATATGACTTTGGACATATTATTTCTCACATGACCGGTGATGCATGCAGTACAGGAGACACTTACCCTGTAGAAGTACCCCATCTTACTCTTTAAAGAATTCGTATGAACATGTCCATGTTATTTCTAAGAGTTGTATATTTTTAAAGGATTATGACACTTGAATATTAGTATACAATGCTTCCCTTTCCTTTACTTGAGGTGTATGATGAAGTTATATGAAGATCTGTCAACTTCATTAAATGTTTACTTACATGATTGACAACAACACTCGAGGTACTGTGGTTGTACTTTTATTTGTGGACATGAATTTTCGTGGTTTTCATAAATATTACTATTTCCTGGGTTCTTAAATTCGTGGTTTCGAATTCTATGCATCAAAACTCTAGGGAGAAAATGCATTTCGTTGGGATCCTAATTTCATGGTTTTAGCCAACCATGAAATCCACGAAAATTGGAACCCCACGAACAATAGTACTTTCACAGTAACTGCTTGTTGATTTATTAGATTTCACTTTGTCCGTCCGTCTGTCAACGTCTATGTGTCAACAATTTTTTTGGTTGAAGTTTTCCAGGCTTTTACACGTGGGAATGATTTCATATTGGGTCTGAAGCTTTATGATGATGAGTTGTACCGTGTAAGCAATTTTCAGGTTTGCTGTGCCACTACTTCCTGTTTGCTGATACTTAACTTTTTATTATACCACTCTATGGATGAAAATTTTTCGTCAAAGTTTTCTGGGCTTCTACAACTGGGAATGATATGATATTTAGTCCAAAGCTTCATGATGATGAGTTGTAATATGTAAGATATTTTAAAGTTTGCCGTGCTGCTACTTCCTGTTTGCCGATACTTTAACTTTTTATTATACCATTCTATGGATGAAAATTTTTGTCAAAGTTTTCTCAGCATCTACAACTGGGAATAATTTGATATTTGGTCTAAAGCTTCATGATCATGAGTTGAATCATGTAAGATATTTTCAGGTTTGCCGTGCCACTACTTCCTGTTTGCCGATTCTTTAACTTTTTATTGTACAACTCTATGGATGAAAATTTTTGTCAAAGTTTTCTTGACCTCTTCAACTGGGAATGATTTGATATTTGTTGTAAAGCTTCATGATGATGAGTTGTATCGTGTAAGCCATTTTCAGGTTTGCTGTGCCACTAATTCCTGTTTGTCGATACTTTTTAACTTTTTATTTTAAAATATTTTCATAAACAAATGTTGATAATTTGGTACAAAAGAAGTGACTGCCTATTGCGGGCCCTCCTGCATTCAGCAGTACCTTTAGTTGTCAGCTGTTTGGCTGATTTTTTTTAGCGTCCTGATTATGCAAAAAATTATGGAAACTTGTCGACAATATATTAAAAAGCAATTACTTTGAGTGTTGTTGTCAATCATGTTAGTACATAATTTCTAAATCTGACAACCCTGCATACCAGGTGTATTCACTTAAGGAACTCGAACTTTACCTAGACGATATTGGCTTTGGTTCAGCTATTACCCAATATTACATGTTTGTAGAATTCATTAATTTAGAAGTTTATAAATATTCTCTTTTCAGATAAAAATTTAACCAATGGAGTATTATCCTGGCAGGAACAAAGAAATATTAGCTACCTTGCCATTGATGCTTTAGGTACACATACACTAGCTACACAAATGCAGCATGAGTTGTCCCAAATAAATGCCAAGAAACCAGACACTACAGGTATAAATAAAACTTTATGTATTGAAGTATTACATGTGTGTATACTATTTTGCTGCACTAAATTGAAGATGTTAGTGCAATTAATGATGTAAATGACAGAAATTAATGTACAAAACATAATAGGGAACACTTAAAATGGCAAAAAATTACAATCACATGCCACAATCTATCAGGGAACTGCACAAGAAAAACAATAAAATGACAAAAAACAAACATAGACAACAATAGGAACTTTGGATAGCCCGATTTGGTACGAGCGCTAACAAGAGCTAGAGGTACAGGTAGGGTTAAGCTGGTTTATTGGTACCCAAACCTTCCCTTTCTCTATCCTGTTTCCCTATAGCAAATAAACATACAAAATAAAACCCAAAACAGGTAGACCACTAACTCCAAGATAACAATCTTAAGAAGGAATGAATAAGACAGAACATAATTTAGAAAGATGGGTCAAGGAGAAAGGCTGAATTATCAGCAAGGACAGAAAATTGACACTGTAAACAAGTAAATCTTTGCAACAGTTAAATTCACTATTTTCACATCAAGGGATGAAGCACAAAATTAAACCTGTTGCAAATATTTAGATGTAATTAGATGATTTAGAAGCCCGACTGACATCCAGTAATTCAAGAACACATGAAATTAAATTCAAATTTCAAATGATTTCGAAAACTACAAAAAGAGAACATTAATGAATGAAAACAATAATTTCACCTTTGTAACAACAGAAATTGTAAACATCTAATTTATTGGTAAAAAAACATTTCTTATATCATAGTACCTCAAAAAAATGTTATATTCCCCACAAACAAAGTTTCTGGGGTATAAAGGAATCACCCTATCCCTCTGTCCATCAGTCTGTCTGTCCTTCCGTCTGTCCAGCCATGTAGCTTGTTATCCCATGTCATCTTGAATGGCTACTTGGATTATGATGAAATGTTACAAAGTCGTAGTATACCACCTGAAGATGTTCATGAAGTAATATGGCTGCTTGCTAGAAATTTTGAAGGGGAGATAATTTGTCTTTGAATATTTTTCTGAAAAAGGGGCCTGGAAGCTTTTCAACACATGTCCTCCTAAACAGGTGCTTAGATTTTGATAAAAAGTTTCAGAGTTGTAGTAATAACCTGTTGATGTGCATAAAGTTATGTGATTGCCGCCTGAAATTTTTAAGGGGAGATAATTTGTCTTTGAATGTTTCTTGGAAAAAGGGGAAAGGAACTTGTAAGGGCATGTTCTCTTAAATGGCTGACTGGATTTTAATGATATATTTTACAGTCGTACTATACCATCTGGTGAGGTGCATGAAATAATATGGATGCCAAAATTGAATATTTTCTTGAAAATAGGGGGACGAAACCTTTCTGTGCATGTCCTCTTAAATGGCTGCCTGGATTTTGATGAAATGTTACACAGATGTAGTATGCCAAAATTTTGAAGGGGAGATAATTTATTTTTGAATATTTTCTGGGGAAAGAAAGGGTCAACATTGTCAAGCATGTGTTTTGGGATTGTGATGAAATATTACACAAGTGAAGTATACCACTTGAAGATGTGCATTAAGTAATATGGTTGCTTCTTGAAATTTTGAAGGGGAGATAATTCAACTTTGAATGTTTTCTTATGGAAAAAATGGGGTAGGTGCCTTGTCAGTGCATGTCCTCTGAAATAGGTGATTGTATTTTGATGAAATGTTACACATTTGATGTATACCACTTGAAAATGTGCATAAAGTAATTTGAAAATAAGCATTAAGTTATATAGTTGCTGCTCAAAATTTGGAAGGGGAGATAATTCAACTTTAGTTTATTTTCTGAAAAAAAGGTGAGGTTTATCATTATGTCCATACTTGTATTACCGTATAGTGGGTTATTTTGACGGGTGTAAAATTTGGCGGTTTAAAGAGAAAATGTATACGAAAAATTTTGGTGGTTTTTATTTTCGTGATTACGTAAAATACATAATAAAATATTTCCCTTGTTACTAAAAAGAAGTGAGTTTCGGTTTATAATAAGTGTTGATCAACATGAAACAATTAAGAAAAGAATGATAATTATCCTTTTATTTTAAATATTTTTTGATGCCATTAATGAATTATTTAGTAAATTACATGTAATTAATATTAGTACCTGCATTTACAGTAATATTAAATATTTGTCACCTACACAGCTTGGCCTGAATACAAACTTTAGACATGCACAGTACATAGAGATATCAAAGCCGTTATAATAATATTAATTAATTTCCAAAGGTAATAATTTTAAAAAAGTTATAAATTTGATATACTTGTTTAAATACTTAGTATATAAACTGTAGAATAAAATTTGGCGGAATTTATTTTGGCGATTTAAGCTGGACCGCTAAAATACGCCAAAATTAGCACCCCGCGAAAATAAACTGCTATACGGTATGACCTCACTTGTACTGTGTCCACACCTGTATTGTGTCTTCACACACTGTATCTTTGCACTTGCCATATTGATTCAGCTTTAAAGAGCAAGGTATATAACTGGCTGCCATTCAGCAACAGCTCTATTTGTTTGATCATTAATTTCAGGTATGGTTAGAATTGACAATACAGAGGCAGTCCAACAGTGTGAAGGATTCTCACTACAGTTTGATAAAGATGGATCACTTATTAGTTTAAAGGATCCAGTTAGCAAGGTAATTAAAATTTTATTTAGTGCATTTAACTAAGATTTAACATAACATCTTACAACTTGTTATACTGTTACCTAACTTTGTAGATTTGTGCTGATACTGTTTGCTTCATGTTATGTGCTTTACTTCTCCTAAATGAATTTCCATGCGATTTTACATAGTTAGTAGGATCTTATTCAAATTTGCATATAATTAGATCACACTTAGTAATGAGGCCCCATCTATTGAGATAACCAAGCATGTCCCCAGGTGGGAGATAAGGGAATACCTTGTCAATCCATGTATTCAGGTTGTGCTATAGAAAGCCTGGCAATGACCATTATGGACACAATGTAGAGAATGCCTCACTCTATAATGTCTATGAAGAATAAAGATCCCTTCAATATTTTTCAATAAGAGCTGACTCCTTGGGTCTTAAAGAAGGCTAAATTACCCACCTTTGTCCATTTTTGTTTCCAGTTGCAGTAAAGCTTTTTTTGCTGTGCACCTTCATTTTTCTTTCCTTTTATATTTGTACATGTATTAATTGATTAACATGTTGCTATCCTGTTATGACTGAAATACTGCTCACTTGGCACAAACTCTTGCTTATCAATTAATCAATCAATCTCATATTCATTACATATTTTTTATACCCCCATCATGAAAAGTAAGGGGGCAAATTGTTTTACCCTTGTCTGTCTGTCTGTTTGACCATCGGTTCGTTCCTCTTTTCATATGAATAAAAACACAACTCTTGATGTATTTCAAAAACTTTGCAAGCAAATTTCAACAACTTCAAAGGAATCTTACTTACAATGAGTAGATGTATACACACACATCTTTTGGAACTTTCAACATGGCCACCATTATCATGGAAACTTAAAAAGGCTGGAAAACTCAATATGCTTCCAATTGAATGAAACTTAAGTATGAAGTTGCCTTGCACCAATAGAAATTAATTTTGGGTTCAGAATTTTCAAAATAGCTGCAGTTGCCATTGAAACTGAAAAAAAGGAGGGAAAATCAAATTGGATGAAACTTTACAAAAAGGTTGCGTACCATGCCTACCCATAGAAATGATTTTTAGGGCTCAATACAAAGAGATATGGTTGTTGCTCGAAATTATGAAAGGGAGGTAATTCACCTTTTTAGCTCGCCAGGACGAATGTCCGGAGAGCTATTGTCATACCCCCGGTGTCGGCGTCGTCGGCATCAGCAAAACTATAACCTGGCTTGTGGAATTGAGACCTGAAGATCTAGGATGTTGATATTTGGTATGTGGCTTCCTTGTAATGAGAGCTTTCTTCTGGTACCATATTTGTAGACATTTTGACCTTGACCTTGCCCTGAGCGGAACTTTTGAAAAACTTTAACCTTGCCTCTAGAAGGTAGGCTTTTAGTGGTAGGGTGTTTATATTTGGTATGTAACTTCCTTATGATGAGAGCTTTCTAGTGGTACCATATTTGTAGACATTTTGACCTTGACNGGAGGAGTTTGTGTCACATGCCACATGTGTAAAAATTGACATCACGGGGCCTCTTGTTTGCACCAAGACCAATATCGAAAATCCGAAAGCTTATTGCGCATCTGCAGACTATATGCAACAATTCTACATCAAAATTTAATCCCTAAATCCAAAAATGTAGGAGGAGTTTGAGTCACAAGAAAAGTGATGGACGGACGGATGGACAGACGGAGGGTATAACATTATCCCCGAACTTTCTTCGAAAGTGCGGGGATAAAAATGCCAAAGATCAGAAATTGAAACTTTTTAAAATGTTGATGAAACAAACTCATGTCTTGAAATGAAAAAAGCTAGGAGTGTTTTTTTCTCAATAATTTATAAGTATAAGTAATGTACTGTC
This sequence comes from Modiolus philippinarum, assembly GCA_002080025.1. Taxonomy (NCBI): domain Eukaryota; kingdom Metazoa; phylum Mollusca; class Bivalvia; order Mytilida; family Modiolidae; genus Modiolus; species Modiolus philippinarum. The sequence goes on from MJUU01002471.1 coordinate 43,812, forward strand.
TGTGATACCCGTCTACCCCTTAATGGCGGACCTATCATAATCAGGGGAGAAAATCAAAATTTACTCATTTCTGAAAACCTCTATATTATCATTAAGTATACAATTATACCTGTTAGAAATACCGAGCAAATTCTAATTTTGTTCAGGTTTATGATTTAAAAACAAATAACACTGGAATTAGATTTCCACAATTTTCTTGACAATGCATTGATTTGATATTTGGTATATGATTACATTCATGGGGATAATAACAAGATTACTGAATAGAGTTGTCAAGAGACTAAAAGATAAATCAGGTGGATATCACCAAAAAAATTGTCAACCGTAATGGTCCTGACTTGGTACAGGCATTTCAAAGGAAATAGTGGGTTAAACCTGTTTTATTGTATGCATATCAGATTAAGTTCAAGGTTAAATTGGGTCTGGTCAAATGATTAAAAAAATTTATATGCATTCTTCATTCAACGTATTATGGGTATGAACATGACAAATATTACAAAATAGAAGTCGGCATAACAACTGGTATGTGACACCTTCACAGTGACCTGATAATTTCGTGATAGCATCCTATTTGGTAATACTATGAGTATCAGTCTCTGTAGATCAAAGAAAAATCATACAAATTACGGATAAATGAAATGTCTTGAATGGTTTCATATAAGCTATCTAACTGCATTTCTTCCTGGCTATAATTTGACTTTGGACATATTATTTCTCACATGACCGGTGATGCATGCAGTACAGGAGACACTTACCCTGTAGAAGCATCCTGTCTTACTCTTTAAAGAATTCATATGAAACTGTCCATGTTATTTCTAAGAGTTGTATTTTTTTAAAGGATTATGACACTTGAATATTGGTATACTATGCTTCCCTTTCCTTTACTTGAGGTGTATGATGAAGTTATATGAAGATCTGTCAACTTCATTAAATGTTGACTAACATGATTGACAACAACACTCGAAGTAACTGCTTGTTAATTTATTGTCAGCTGTTTGGCTGATTTTTTTCAGTGTCCTGATGATGCAAAAAAAATCATGGAAACTTGTCGACAACATATTAAAAAGCAGTTACTTTGAGTGTTGTTGTCAATCATGTTAGTACATAATTTCTAAATCTGACAACCCTGCATACCAGGTGTATTCACTTGAGGAACTCGTACTTTACCTAGACTATATTGGAGTTGGTTCAGCTATTACCCAATATTACATGTTTGTAGAATTCATTAATTTAGAAGTTTATAAATATTCTCTTTTCAGATAAAAATTTAACAAATGGAGTATTATCCTGGCAAGAACAAAGAAATATTAGCTACCATGCCATTGATGCTTTAGGTACACATACACTAGCTACACAAATGCGGCATGAGTTGTCTCAAATAAATGCCAAGAAACCAGACACTACAGGTATAAATAAAACTTTATGTATTGAAGTATTACATGTATGTATACTATTTTACTGCAAATTGAAGATGTTAGTGCAATTAATGATGTAAATGATAGAAATTAATGTACTAAAGAAGATAACAGGAAACACTTACAATGGCCCAAAATTACAATCACAAGCCACAATCTACCAGGGAACTGCACAAGAAAAACAATAAAATGACAAAAAACAAACATAGACAACAATAGGAACTTTGGATAGCCCGACTTGGTACAAGCACTAGCAAGAGCTAGAGGTACAGGTAGGGTTAAACCGGCTTATTGGTACCCAAACCTTCCCTTTCTCTGTCCTGTTTCCCTATAGTATAATAAACTTACAAAATAAAACCCAAAACAGGTAGACCACTAACTCCAAGATAACAATCTTGAGAAGGAATGAATAAGACAGAACGTAATTTAGAAAGATGGGTCAAGGAGAAAGGCTGAATTATCAGCAAGGACAGAAAATTGACACTGTAAACAGGTAAATCTTTGCAACAGTTTAAATTCCCTATATTCACATCAAGGGATGAAGCACAAAATTAAACCTGTTGCAAATATTTAGATGTAATTAGATGATTTAGAAGCCTGACTGACATCCAGTAATTCAAGAACACATGAAATGAAATTTGATTTCGAAAACTACAAAAAGAGAACATTAGTGAATGAAAACCATAATTTCACTTTTGTAACAACAGAAATTGTAAACATCTCAATTTATTGGTAAAAATACATTTCTTATATCATAGTACAAAAAATAAAATGATATATTCCCCACAAACAAAGTTTGGGGTATAAAGGAATCACCCTATCCCTCTGTCCATCAGTCTGTCTGTCCTTCCGTCTGTCCAGCCATGTAGCTTGTTATCCCATGTCATCTTGAATGGCTACTTGGATTTTGATGAAATGTTACACAGTTGTAGTATAGTACCTGAGGATGTTCATGAAGTTATATGGTTGCTTGCTAGAAATTTTGAAGGGGAGATAATTTGTCTTTTAATATTTTTCTAAAAAAGGGGCCTGGAAGCTTTTCTACACAGGTGCTTAGATTTTGATAAAAAGTTTCAGAGTTGTAGTATTAACCTGTTGATGTGCATTAAGAAAGGTGATTGCTGCCTGAAATTTTTAATGGAGATAATTAGGGCCCCGCATCGAGATGCGGGTGCTCTATAGTTTTCACTTTGTCGGTCTGTCTGTCTGTCCTTCTGTCCGTCCGTCTGTCTGTCCCTCTGTCCTTCAACAATTTTTGCCGTCACAGATTTCTTGGCTTGTATATGTAGGAATGATTTGAAATTTGGTCTGAAGCTTGGAAATAATGACTTGTTATGTGTAAGCAATTTTCAAGTTTGTTGGACATCCACTTCCTGTTTGCCGATACTTTGAATTTTTACTAAAAACCAAATTTTCGTCACAGATTTCTTGGCTTCAACTGCAGGGAATGATTTGAAATTTGGTCTGAAGCTTGGAAATGATGAATTGTATTGTGTAAGTAGTTTTCAAGTTTGTCCGATATCCACTTCCTGTTTACCGATACTTTGATTTTTGACTATACACCAAATTTTCCGTCAAAGATTTCTTGGCTGCTACTAAAGGGAATGATTTGAAATTTGGTCTGAAGCTTTGAAATGATGAGTTTTATTGTGTAAGCAATTTTCAAGTTTGTCTGACATCCACTTCTGTTAACCGATACTTTGATTTTTCACTATATACCAAATTTTCAGTCAAAGATTTCTTGGCTTCTACTAAAGGGAATGATGTGAAATTTGGTCTGAAGCTTTGAAATGATGAGTTGTATTGTGTAAGCAACTTTCAAGTTTGTCGGACATCCACTTCCCGTTTACCGATACTTTGATTTTTTACTATAAACCAAATTTTCGTCAAAGATTTCTTGGCTTCTACAGAAGGGAATGATTTGAAATTTGGTCTGAAGCTTAGAAATGATGAGTTGTATTGTGTAAGCAATTTTCAAGTTTGTCGGACGCCCACTTCCTGTTTGCTGATACTTTGAATTTTTTCCAAAAAACAAATTTGGTCTGAAGATTGGAAATGATGAGTTGTATTGTGTAAGCAATTTTCAAGTTTGTCGAACATCCACTTCCTGTTTGCTGAGACTTTGAATTTTTACTAAAAGCTAAATTTCCGTCACAGATTTCCTGGCTTCTACTGGAGGGAATGATTTGAAATTTGGTTTGAAGCTTTGAATTGAGTTGTATTGTGAAAGTAGTTTTCAAATTTGTCGAACATCGACTTCCTATTTGCCAAAACTTTGACTTTTTATAATGACATGGTTTTGTAAAATTTCAAGAAATCACTATATCCAGCAAATTACTGTATCAACACATTTGTGTGTCAAACAGAATGTGAATCCACACTTACCTCAATTTTACTTTTGCATTTACTTTTGCCCGGAGTTTCAGGATCGAAATTGCGGGGCCCTTCCGACAACGCCAGTTTCGACATGCTCTAGTTCGTCTTTAGATGTTTCTTGGAAAAAGGGGAAAGGAACTTGTAAGCGCATGTTCTCTTAAATGGCTGACTGGATTTTAATGATATATTTTATAGTTGTACTATACCATTTGATGAGGTGCATGAAATAATATAGATGCTAAAATTGAATATTTTCTGGAAAATAGGGGACAAAACCTTATCTGCGCATTTCTTCTTAAATGGCTGCCTGGATTTTGATGAAATGTTACTCAGATGTAGTATGCCAAAATTTTGAAGGGGAGATAATTTGTTTTTTAATATTTTCTGGGGAAAAAAAAAGGGTCAACATTGTCAAGCATGTGTTTTGGAATTGTGATGAAATATTACACAAGTGAAGTATACCACTTGTAGATGTGCATTAAGTAATATGGTTGCTTCTTGAAATTTAGAAGGGGAGATAATTCAACTTGAATGTTTTCTTATGGAAAAAATGGGGGAGGTGCCTTGTCAGTACATGTCCTCTGAAATAGGTGATTGTATTTTGATGAAATGTTACACATTTGATGTATACCACTTGAAAATGTGCATAAAGTAATTTGAAAATAAGCATTAAGTTATATGGTTGCTGCTCAAAATTTGGAAGGGGAGATGATTCAACTTTAGTATATTTTCTGAAAAAAATGGCGAGGTTTATCATTATGTCCATACTTGTATTATTTCTTCACTTGTACTGTGTCCACACCTGTATTGTGTCTTCATACACTGTATCTTTGCACTTGCCATATTGATCCAGGCTTCAATGAACAAGGTATATAACTGGCTGCCATTCGGCAACAGCTCTATTTGTTTGATCATTAATTTCAGGTATGGTTAGAATTGACAATACAGAGGCAGTCCAACAGTGTGAAGGATTCTCACTACAGTTTGACAAAGATGGATCACTTATTAGTTTAAAGGATCCAGTTACCAAGGTAATTAAAATTTTATTTAGTGCATTTAACTAAGATTTAACATAACATCTTACAACTTGTTATACTGTTACCTAAATTTGTAGATTTGTGCTGATACTGTTTGCTTCATGTTATGTGCTTTACTTTTCCTAAATGAATTTTCATGGGATTTTTTCATAGATAGTAGGATCTTATTCAAATTTGCATATAATTAGATCACACTCAGTAATGAGGCCCCATCTATTGAGATAACCAAGCATGTCCCCAAGTGGGAGATAAGGGAATACCTTGTCAATCCAGGGTATTCAGGTTGTGCTATAGAAACCCTGGCAATGACCATTATTGACACTATGTGGGGAATGCCTCACTCTATAATGATCCCTTCAATATTTTTCAATAAGAGCCGACTCCTTGAGTCTTAAAGAAGGCTAAATTACCCACCTTTGTCCATTTTTGTTTCCAGTTGCATTAAAGTTTTTTTTGCTATTCACCTTCATTCTTCTTTTCTGTTATATTTGTATTAATTGATTAACATGTTGCTATCCTGTTATGACTGAAATACTGCTCACTTGGCACAAACTCTTGCTTATCAATCAATCTCATATTCATTACATATCTTTTATGCCCCCGTCATGAAAAGTAAGGAGGCAAATTGTTTTACCCTTGTCTGTCTGTTTGACAATCGGTTCGTTCCTCTGTGCATACGAATAAAAACACAAATCTTGATGTATTTCAAAAACTTTGCAAGCAAATTTCAACAACTTCAAAGGAATCTTGCTTACAATGAGTAGATGTATACACACACATCTTTTGGAACTTTCAACATGGCCACCATTATCATGGAAACTTAAAAAAGGCTGGAAAATTCAGTATGCTTCCAATTGAATGATACTTAAGGGCATATCCAACAGTTTCTTGTTATATTGTCAGCTTTACAATTTTTTTATATATTGTAAAACAAGTACCGAGGATTCCAAAAATGACAAGAAAATAATGGGTCACAGATCTGGATTCCATGGAAATTAAGGTTAAAAATTGGTTATTTTTGCGATTTTTTAATGAAAAATCAAGTTCTAGTTTGAAAAATAATGGATAAAATATTTTCAATCTAATCGATACCAAAGTTACAGAAAAACAAAGTCAAGGTTTTAAAGATTTATAGAAAAAAAAATTTTATATGAGAAAGTATTTCTATTCCTACAAATCAATGAATAAGTAGCCCTTGTAATGGTAAAATTGGCCTAAAATGTCCCCATTACAAATTCTAGTTTACAATATTTTACAGACTTCTCATATTGTCGATTTTATGAAATTTTGATATCAATATGCTACTCCAAAATCTCAAAAACCACATAGGTCACCGAGTTCGTTTCCGAGTAAATCATTAAAATATGCAACGTTTTAACAAATCTCCCATCGGTAACACCCTTAAAGCCCGCCAAACTTGTAGGTACAAATTACCTTTCCCTCGGAAACAATAGGAATTAGTTTGTGACGTTACATTTATTAACGTCATATTCCAGGAAAACATTGCCTTCTTTTGTGTTTGCTATTATCTCCCCTGAAACTATTGGATATGCCCTTAAGTATGAAGTTGCCTTGCACCTTGGGTTCAGAATTTTCAAAAAAGCTGCAGTTGCCATGGAAACTGAAAAAGGAGGGAAAATCAAATTGGATGAAACTTTACAAAAAGGTTGCATACTATGCCTACACATAGAAATGATTTTTAGGGCTCAACACAGAGATATGGTTGCTGCTCGAAATTATGAAAGGGAGATAATTCACCTTTTTATATTTTCTGGAAAAAAGGGAAGGTATTTCATCATGTCAATACATACACACTTAATTTGCACTTTGCTATATTGATTCAATGTTCAGTGAGCGGGGGCATAACTAGTTGCCATTTTGCAACAGCTTTAGTTTAAGGGATTAAATTATCAGATCTTTGGAGAAGATTTCTAGATTAGAATGGTATGGAACTTAAGTTCACAGATAGTTATACCCCCGCTCCGAAGGAGAAGGGGCTATACTGTTTTACCTTTGTCCGTCATTCCGTCATTCCATCCGTCACAACTTTCATCAAGCTTTTTCTCTGCAATGGATATTGAAGCAAACTTGAAATTTTGTCAGAAGCTTTATATAGTTAAGCTTTAATATGGGATGCATTTTCAGACCTGTGGGAATACTACTTCCTATTTAGCGACTTAGTCAATTTTTCAAAATTCCGTCCGTCCGTCTGTCCGTCCGTCACAACTTTCGTCAAGCTTTTCTCTGCAATGGTCAATGATACAAACTTGAAATTTTGTCAGAAGCTTTGTATAGTCATGCCATATTGTGGGATGCATTTTCAGACCTGTGGGGTTACTACTTCCTGTTTACCAACTTTTCAAAATACCAATTTTTCAAAATTCCGTCTGTCCGTCACAACTTTCGTCAAGCTTTTCTCTGCAATGGTAAATGATACAAACTTGTACTTTTGTCAGAAGCTTTGTACATGTATAGTCATGCCATATCGTGGAATGCATTTTCAAACCTGTCAGGATACTACTTCCTGTTTACCGACTTAGTCAATTTTTATTATTCTTTCTGACCTACATCACTACCGGTATCATCACGCTTTCTTCTGCGAGAAGATACAAACTTGAAATTATGTCAGAAGCTTTGTAAAGTCCTGCCATATTGTGGGATGCATTTCAAGACTTTTGAGGAATTAAAGAACCTTAGTGAGCAAGCTCACATACCCCACACTCCTACATATCAGAAAATCCTGCATTATTGAAGTCAAAAAGTACCCTATAAGCAATATCATACAAAAAAATGACAAAGTTCATCAATGAGTAATTTTGTCAAAAATGATCAAAAATCAAAATTAAAGTAGCATGCACAATCATTCTGCACAAGATAATTGAAGGGGTTTCACAGAAGTTGTGGTGACAAGATGATACTTTGGTGTTTTAGCTGAAAATAGTCAAAGTCCAATAACTCCTATCAATAAGGCAGTATAGTATGCACGTCTACACATCATGACCAACAACCCTACCAAATATGAAAGCAATCATACCTGCCAACCTCCAAAAGTACTGTGGTGGGTCATGACCCAACATTGTGCATTTAGATGTTGGGTCATAGTGCATGATGGCATATATTCAAATTTACAGTGAAAAAAAAACCAAACATATGCACTGCAATCGATTTTGTCAATTGGAACTATTCCTCTTTTGTACAGTAACTGAGATTTGTGTTGTTTAGCCATGTCTGTAGCCATGTCTAACAAACCGAACAATACTTCTCTAAACCAGGATTGTTTCATCTAAATTTATTCACAATTAAATATAACTGTTGCAAAGGCAATATGTAATTTCATTAGAAATTGATTAAACAGCTATAATCATTTATTTTTAACTTCATCAAGATAAAATCTGTGGAGAAAATATCCAAGATACTATTTAAGGCAAAAGCTAAAATGTTTTTTAAGATATTTCAATAATTTGGGGTAAAATGTCAAAATCAAAATCTTGGGGCCATTTTTTATAAAATGGAAAATTATTCAAGGGAGGTAATTAGCAATATCTATAAACATTTTCGTATCAGAAAAGATTGTGTAGATTCTTTTGTAATCATTACCAGTGCTTACTGATTACTATATAAACAACATCTGTCCTAATTATAGCCCGAATCACACAGTTTAATTAACTTGTTTACCTGTCAGAATGCTACTTGAGTTGATCGATACAAATCAATAAACAGACATGCACGACAATTTCACCTGATCAATTTTGTGGGTGAAAACGATAACCTGCGGCAGGTCATGCTTACCGGTGGGTGAAGGCATTTTTGCGGGTGTGACCTAGCAAATGTGGGTCAGGCGGGTCACTTGGCAGGTATAAAGCAATCCATTAAGCAGTTTCAGTGGAGTTGCAGTTACAAGATGATACTTTGGTGTTTTAGATGAAAATAGTCTAAGTCCAATAACTCCCGTAAAAGTAATCCGATCAATAAGGCAGTATAGTATGCACATCTAAACATCATGACCAACAATCCTACCAAATATGAAAGCAATCCATTAAGTGGTTTCAGAGGAGTTGCAGTGACAAGATGATATTTGCTGTTTTAGCTGAAAATAGTCCAAGTCCAATAACTCCCATAAAAATAATCCAATCAATAAGGCAGTAGAGTATGCACATCTACACATCATGACCAACAATCCTACCTAATATGAAAGCCATCCATTAAGTGCTTTCAGAGGAGTTGCAGTGACAAGATGATACTTGCTGTTTTAGCTGAAAATAGTCTAATTCCAATAACTCCCATAAAAAAATCCTATCAATAAGGCAGTAAAGTATGCACATCTACACATCATGACCAACAATCCTTCAAAATATGAAAGCAATCTATTGAGCGGTTTCAGTGACAAGATGATACTTTGGTATTTTAACTGAAAATAGTCCCATAACTCCCACAAAAATTATCCAATCAATATGGCGGTATAGTATATAGAGTACACATCATGACCAACAATCCTTCAAAATATGAAAGCAATCTATTGAGCGGTTTCAGTGACAAGATGATACTTTGGTATTTTAACTGAAAATAGTCCCATAACTCCCACAAAATTTATCCAATCAATATGGCGGTATAGTATGCATATCTACACATCATAACCAACAATCTTACAAAATATGAAAGCAATCGGTCAAGCGGTTACAGAGGAGATGCAGTGACAAGAACAGGACTGACTGACGGACGGACGGACGGACGGACGGACGGACGGACAGACGGATGGACGGACAGACAGACAGACGGACGGACGGACGGACAGATGGGTCAAAAACATTATACCCTCCGCAACTTCGTTGCGTGGGGTATAACTACATTTTGTTTACCAACTTAGTTAGGTCATTAGATGCTTGAAGTTTAGAGCAGGGGTATTGCTAGTGAGCATTGGCTCACAGATCCTTTGTTACATCTTATGTGAAATGAAGTGTTTGAATTGCTTAATTATGAATGAAGTGATACATTAGAGAATTTTTGTGATACATGTGTAAAATTTGAAATGTACTTTGTGAATATGTATTATACAGAGAGATTGGGCATCATCTTCAAATCCAATAGGAAAGTTTATCTACCAGTCCTTGAACCAGTCAGATTTTGATTATTTCAATGGAAGTTTTCCATTCTCCAGAAAATTTCATCTTGGCATTGGAAAGCCAAATATGTCAGTCAATGTTAAACCAGAGAGTAAACTATGGGACATAAAAATGACTGACTTATTTAAAGGTAAATCTTATTTATTAGTGGTATGAGGTATATTTCGTTATTTGGGCATGATTTTAACCAGTTAACTTACAATAAGACAATTTTATATTCTTAGTTATATTATTAAGAGACAAAAAGCTCACATGTTAATTAAAAACATAAATATATAGTGAAAGCAAGCATCCATGTAAAGACAACAAAATTGAAATGATGACTAAAATAAGGGGTAAGAATCCCTAAATTCAAAATAATTGATCTTAATTTAGAAAGCCTATAGCTACAGCCCAGCAACATAACACCAAAATGAAACAGCCATGTTGAAGATAGTGAAATCAAATTTGTTTTAAAGTGTAAAATAATAAACAATTTGTTTGACACAATAAAATGAAAATTACATGCAAGTCTTCTTTTCATTTTATATTTCAGGGTCAAAGTGCAGTTTCCTTGTCAGGGCCACTTTTACTGATCATAGTTGCATGACTAAATATGGTTGTCCTGTATCTATAACAATAGAATACAATGCATATGTAAATCAGAATGCAGGAGCAGGTACATATGTTGATAGTGTCTGTCATGGACAGTCTGTGAATTCTGACAAATCTTGATTATTTGACATTTCAGAAATTAATGCTTGTGTGCTTAGATTACACCATAAAACTTTGTATAAATATGTAAATAAGTAGTTTTTTGTTTTTAAATAGATTATTTATTCACCAAATTTGTAATTTGTCTCCACTATGCTTCAGCTTCTGAAAAGTTGATTTATCAAGTTTTATCATAAATGAACTTGTTAAGGGTGCAGATTGTATCCTATAAATGTTTGTAAACACCAGCAAAAATATAGTTTCTGCATAAGTAGGACTTATTGAAAGGTTGAAATTAAACATTTAAGAAAAAAATAGGTTCACACGCTTGATTTTGAGTTACAAGCAATTTAAAATTTGGCGGGAAATGTCCATTTCTAGGTTTTTCATAGGCTTTGTATAGAAAATCAAGTGATGGAGTAATTTCAATATTCTAAATTTTGTCCACAATTCCTTACAGGTACATGATTTTAGAATATATAACAAGGAAAGTGGGTGTTGATGGGCAAAATATTTTACATGTTATTATATAGAAAAAGACAGAGAAGTCTGACTGACTGGGAGGTGTTTAACGTCCTTGACTACCTTTGTAGGTCTCTCACGGACGATTACACTGAGAAGTCTGAAATCAACAGTGGCAATTAACTACCTTAAGCATATTTGACATAGGATATTTAAAACTGCGAAATTCAATAAGAATGTCAAAGTATGCTAATGTAACATATACTAGGCCAATATGGATTTTTTTCATAACTCCTCTTGATTTAGAGCTCTCATTATGAAAACATTAAGGAAGTATTATGTAACTTGGTGTCTGATTTAGGGGAATGAAAGAACACAATCAAAATAAAAAGTAAAGAAATACTGGAAAGCAATAGATACATTTCATGGAAATGAAATTAATTATTAAAGGTATATTGGCATAGTTGTAGATCCTCTGTAAGTTACATTGGCCTTTGGCTTGTGCCTTAGGCCAGTATGGCTTATCTCGGATCTATGACAATGCCAATGTCAAAACCATTATGCAATAATACTATATTATTAAGTGCATATCATATCAGCAAAGTATATCTGGTTTTACTCTAAAATCTTGAGTAAAAGCTTACAAGCCCTATATATTGTAATTACGGATATCTGTTTAAAACCACTCTTAAACTGATCAATTAAAACATAATGAAAATATTGATTTCTTTTGCAACCTTCCTATCCCCATAGATTTTATAGTTACGCTTTACAGTGAATACACAGTACATTAACCCCCAGTGCTATCAAGGGACCTTTAGCACTAAACTGTTTTTGTAGGACTACCTAGCATTCATTAACCTGTTGCAGTGAATTTTAATGTACTTTGTTTTTTTAGCTGTTGATGTGACTTTACAGTGGTTTAAGAAAGCACCAACAAGATTACCTGAGTCCATTTACTTTGCATTCCAACCAGTTCAGACCAGTGATAAGTCATGGAAAGTTCATAAACTAGGACAGTTTATTGATCCATTAAATGTTATACTGAATGGTAGCCAGAGGCATCATGGTAAATATTCAACCTATATTATACAACCTATAATACTTTTTGTCTCGCCTGGGAGACATAGCAAGCATAGATTCCGTCTGCGGCAGTGGCAGTGGCCTCCTGAACATTTGGTTACTGTCTTGTCTCGATTTATTCGACGGCCAAAATTTTCGACACTTTTCATTTTTTCAGAAAAGTCAAAATTTTGATATCTTCAATTTTTCGACTATCTTCAAAAATCGTCTGGTGAAAAAAATCGAAGTTGATTGATTTGAAAGGAAATTACAATAATTATTTCAACAACACTGTTCAGGATGTACAAACATCGTTTTCTTTGTTAATATTATCAGTTTGTTACCTTATATATTCAATAAAATATTTTTCACATGTTTAATGAAAAAGATCGTTCCAGACATGAATGGTTTGTTTACTTCCTTGTTCAAAGGGAGATAAATGAAGGTCACTTCCTGTATTTAAAAAAGAAATAAATAAAGAATTTCAAAGCATTTGCTTAATGAATAAACTGAAATTATTAAATAAAATTTGTATAAAATAGGATTTTTAATTTTCCATTGTTATAAAGTACATTAAAAGTGACTGATGGTCAGTGTCAGGTGATTGTCACATAATTGGCGGCCATTTAAGGTATTACCCACGCTTGGCACTTGAGTAAAGTGTCACCTTTAATTATATTTCAGGGCCTCAATTAGGAGTGGATATGGGATAGATGATATTACAATAAAACAATATGACAAGCTCTTGTCAAAACAAGTATCCCAAGCCCAACTTAAGTTGTCAATTAAATAAATTGCTATCAAAGTGAATTCATGTCTTCTGTTACTATACTTGCTTTTTTAAAATTAATAATCAAGTCCACTTCTGTTTTCTTTGCAATTTTTATTGATTTCCCCGTATTGTACCCCTGTAAACACATTTTTGTTAAAAATAGATACCGGAAATCATTGTTTGTTCTGGATCGATACACAACAAAGTGATGACCTTTTGATGACAGCTTGAGTGTACATCTTACATCTTAGTAAAAGCTAATTGCATTGTGATTAAATGAGTTTTATTAAAATTATCTGATCATAATAATGGCAATACACGAGTCTAATGAGAGAAAATCAGACCACTTTGATCACGTGATTCAGTCCTGGTAAAATGTAAACAACATGTTGTTGAATAAGTTCAATTAATAATAAAACAATAATAAGTCTGAATAGCTTTATTTAAATAATAAAAACAACACAAATGCTGTATAGTTTTATTAAAAAGATATAACAGGCACACATAATTAGGTAACTGTTACCGGCAAACACTGGGACTGATGACATATGTGCCGATCGCCGATTTCTGTTGAAATCTGCCCTGAAAATATAAAAAAATCATATTTTTCGACGTTTTTTCAAAATCCCCAAAAAGTGGTGAATCTGAGTGTCCAAAAATTCGTGTAATTACGGTAACCCAAATGTTAAACTTTGTTTGAACTTTAATACCGGTAACGTTCTCAAATCATATTCAATATCAATGAAATTTTGACACAATATTCAGTGCAACTTCATAATTGAATCCCAAGTTCAAAAAATTTCTGTATATTGCGACTAGTTGGACTTAGTTTTTTTTCTATCAAATTTTTTGGTTTGCACCCTATCTCAGCACCTACATGGCATATACAGATGATGATTGGTAAGTGGTTACATCTTTAGTAGTAATCAACATCCATACCAGAATTATGTCTCCTTTACCTATAATTTCTGCTCCAATTAATTTGGCTAAATTTTCACTCTAGGTCCAAATATCAAACAAAATTGGGATAAATGAATTTAACTTTGATGTAGAAATGTTGCATATAGTCTAGAGATGTGCAATAAGCTTTTGGAATTTTATTCTGGTTCCAAGTTTGGTAAATTTCCTGAAAATGTCCAAGAATACTATTTTTTTTTTATTTTTGCATACAATCAAATATCTAGCCATTTTTTCATATGAGGCAAAATTCTGAAAACTAAGAATAAAAAATGTGGTTCCAACTTTGTTAAATTTTCTGAAACTCTCAAAGACCAACAATTTTTGGAAATTCTTGTTAGCAATAATGTTTTGGGATGAATTTTAGTCAAAAATATATTTAAAGGTTTAGATTTCAAAAATTATTGATTACAATTTTGGTTAAATTTCTGAAATCTCCAAGACCAGCAATTTTTTGGAATCCTTGTTAGCAACCATACTTTTTGGATTAATTTTGACCAAAGCAAATAATTTCAATGGTGAGATTTCAAAAAATTTTGATTTCAATTTTGGTAAATTTCCTGATAATCTCAAAGACATAGCGATTTTTTCTTCGAATTCTTCTTAGCAACCACATCTTTATAAAGGCCAAATTATAATGACATTGAAGTGAGCAGGCAAGACACTAGGTTCTGCAGAACCTTTACGAATTATTTCAATATTTTATATTGGTATATATAATTTTCTCACTAAGTTTTCAAATTTTATTCTGAAAAAAGACATAATTGCAGTTCAAAGCTATGGAGTGAAATTAATTACACAATATACCTGTAGTGAACTGATTTATTGATTAGTTAGAGTTTAACATCCAATGAGCAATAGTTCAGCTATATCAGGACGAGAACAAGTTAATCAATTAAAAAAAATATAAGTAAGAGAAGAAAGAAACAAAAATGGAAGGGACAACTGGGAAAATGAGTTTGATTGCCACTGGAAAAGGGGAGAAATGGGTAGGGACAGGAAATTTAGCCTTCTACACGAGTCCCAGTGACTCTGAACTTAAATGGAAAGCCATCTAAAACCGACATGCTACATCTTTAAGTCTGTTTGTAATAGTATCTGTATTTTTTTAATTTTGTAAATGAACATTTGTCTAAACTTATCAAAACCTTCAGTTCATCATGAGTTGGTTTTATACAGGTTTCAATATATTTCATGATTTCCATTTATAAGTTTCATAGCATTTATACAGATACAGAGCTATACACAAAATTTTGAAATAAGAAGATTTGTCATATTTATACTCGATTCATTTCAAACCACTTGGTATGTGTTCATGAAAATTAGAAAGAATTAAAATATGTCTGATGTAGGTATAGGTTACACAGGTATAAATACATACCAATAATACTGATACATTTGTGTTATGAATTATAAAAAAAACGTACAAGCCTTTGTTGACAAATTTTCTTCACAAGAAAACTAAATGGGCAAATTTCGATGTCTCAAACACCCTAGGGACTAATGAAAACAGTAAGAGGGGTGTTATTGTTATCAAAGTTGAAGTACACAACAAAGGGATAACAAAAAGGGTTTGATACATCTATAGTGTTCCAGCAGTTCTAGTAATTGAAGTTTAATAGACCACATCCGACCTATATGGTATTGGGATTTAACAGACTACTTTTCAATACATCTCAGTATAGAAAAAGTCACGTCATAGAGCTTAAAATGTCATGAAGTTGGCCACATGGGGTGGACACATTTGTGACGTATCTATACGTAGAGCGGACAAACAACAACTGGTGAATCTGAATACCAGAACTGGGAATTGGTCAATTGTAGATATTTTTCACACTGGATGTTAGTGCTATTCTTTATTAGTTACATATCTCTTCCTGAATTCAGACAGATTTAATAATTTCACCTATTATTTTTTTGTATGTTTGTAGCTGTTGACAAGGGCGTTTACTACACAGATAGTACCGGTAAAGGACTGGAGATCCTGTCATATGACGTAGCAGTTGTTAACGTACTAACACCACAACATTACGTCAACCCAATACCTCTACCATTAAAGCCTTTAACACAAGTCACTGGCATGGCTTTCAATTTGTTTAACAATATATGGAATGTCAACTGGATTTTCTGGTACCCTTTTGAAAAAAGAGATTTGGATCAGAAATTTAGGTTTACAATCAATATATCTTAAATATTGTGATATTTGCATTTTGATTTTTCTCATCTATTGTTGTACTATGTTTCAATTTTTACCTGTTGCTGCAAAATGGTATATATCCAGAGAGATACTGGCAATTTATACATGTACCTTCCATATTTGTTAGCATAGTAAAAGCATACAGTTGTCTTAATAAAAGGAACATAGAAATTTTCTGTGTCAGCCAGTTTATGCAGAAATGACCATAGTATGCACTTCTACCTCAGACAACAGTTTTTTAAGGGATTTTTACCTGTTCATGGAAGATCTATATTATCATTATACCCGTTATCATATGTATTACTGAGTAATGAGAGCATATTTTGAACTTGGTTATATCTTACGTTCATTGTACATTTTTATTTTAAATCTCTTAAGGAAAGGATAAAAAATTTTGAACCAAATTATTGACTGATTCATGACCCTTTCAACTTTTTGGTATGAGAATATTAGTGCAGTATAGATTAATTACCAGGAAATCAATATTTTGGATTGATTGATTTTTGTTCACAGCCAATTTCAACTCTACGAGAATGACATTGCGAATACATGTATATTTTTGATAAAACTTGTTATGTAATACAGATTTTTTCTTAACTTTGTGAAGTTGTTTTCAACACAGAAATGTCTCAACTGATACAGTGGAATATTTTATTTCTATGTGATAGTCTTGGAAAAAACATTGAGTATGGTAAATGTAGCCAATCTTTCTTCAGCAAAACTTGGAATTATGTCTATATGTAAAATGCATGTATAAGTTCTTAATTTACTGGGACATCTCATAGTTTTAAACATCATCTATATTTTATTTGAATATATGAACATCATTTTGCAGCAGGGTAATATCTTTACTGGCAGACTTGAATAGAATCCTCTTATCTTTCATCATACAACCAGAAATCCTTTATTGTTATACTAGTATGATGCCGTCCTCCTCATGTAGTCTGCAACTGTAGATGCTATAGGATATTTTATATGTGATATAAATTGAAATAAGAGGACAATGTTTTTGACCTGTAATTATGATTATATATTATCAGAAGCTTTCTAAGGAGTATTTATATTTGAATCTAGTTTGAATGAAAGTTTTTTTTTCAGTTTAATTCTAAATTGATTTGATGTATGCAGAAAATTTTCTCAATCAAATATTTGTATGTCATATTTTATTTTAATTACTAGTAAACCCCAACAAACAAAGTTTAGGGGGTATATAGGAATCATCATGCCTGTAACGTGGTTGCTTCTCAAAATGCTGATTGGGAGATAATTAAACTTTTTATATTTCCTGGAAAAAAAGGAGGAGGTACCACTCAGCAATGGATGATTAGATTTAGATGTAATGTTACACAGTTGTAGTATATCACATGATAATGTGCATGAACCAATTTGGTTTAAAAGGGAAGATAATTGAACTTTGTACTTTTTTTTGACAATGGATGGGAGGTACCTGGTCTGCATTTGTCCACCTAAACTGTTGATTGGATTTTGATGAAATGTTACACAATAGTACATACATCCTTAAGATGTGTATAAAGTAATATGGTTTCTGCTGGAAATCTAGAAGGGGAGATAATCAAACTTAAAGTATACTTTGTTAAGGGGGTGGGGTAGGGGTTATTTCGTCAGTGCATGTCTTTCAAAAGTTTTCTTGTCTCACCCACTATGAAAGGCGTGGCAGCTTAAACTTTTATGTTAAGTTTTTGTGATTAGGTCATTTTCTCAGTAACTAAGTGGTAGTTCAATGATGTTTGGTATATAGGTTGGTCTTGAGTAGTACATGACGACGTGCTATATGGCTTTTGTCTGTGATCTCAATTTCATGGTCCAATGAACATGTTAAATTTTTGTGCTTAGTTTAGTTTCTCAGTAACTATAAGTAGTACGTCAATGATATTTCCCACGTGGGTTAGTCTTACGTAGTACATGACAGTCTGTCACATGGTTTTTGTCCTTGACCTCAATTTTATGGTCCAGTGAGCATGTTAAGTTTTTGTGATTAGGTCATTTTCTCAGTAACTAAGTGGTAGGTCAATGTTATTAGGTATATAGGTTGGTCTTTAGTAGTACATGACGGTGTGCTATATTGCTTTTATCTGTGATCTCATTCAAGGTCCAATGAACATGTTAAATTTTTGTGCTTAGTTTAGGCTCTCAGTAACTATAAGTGGTACGTCAATGATATTTCCCATGTATGTTGGTCTTAGGTAGTACATGACAGTCTTGTCCTTGACCTCAATTTTATGGTCTAGTGAGCATGTTAAGTTATTGTGATTAAGTCATTTTCTCAGTAACTATAAGTGTTAAGTCAATGAGATTTGGTATAAAAGTTGGTCTTGACTAATTCATGACAG
>MJUU01002471.1:62263-74322 GCA_002080025.1 Modiolus philippinarum
TGTCATATGGCTTTTGTCCTTGACCTCAATTTCACAGTCTAGTGAGCATGTTAAGTTCTTGTGATTAAGTCATTTTCTCAGTGACTATAAGTGGTAGGTCAATGATATTTGGTATATGGGTTGGTCTTGGGTAGTACATGGCAGTCTGCTGTATGGCTTTTGTCTGTGACCTCAATTACATGGTCCAGTGATCATGTTAAGTTTCCTAGTATCTATTAATGTATGGTGAATAATATTTGGTATGTCGGTTTGTCTTAGATGGAACATGAGAGCCTGCTATTTTGATTTAGCCCTTGACCTCATTTTCACGGTCTAGTGAACATGTTTGGTCTTTCGGTATCTATCAGTGGTAGGTCACTGATATTTGGCATTTTGGTTTTGAGTAATACATACTTGTCTGCTATGTTGCTTTTGTCAGTTAC
Organism: Modiolus philippinarum; assembly: GCA_002080025.1. NCBI lineage: Eukaryota > Metazoa > Mollusca > Bivalvia > Mytilida > Modiolidae > Modiolus > Modiolus philippinarum. The sequence continues at coordinate 62,686 of MJUU01002471.1, forward strand.
CCTAATTTCACAGTCTAGCGAAAATGTTAAGTTTTCTGATTTAGTCAATTTGAGTTTTCACATCAATTTAACGACCATTTAGGATTGGGCGAGACATCAATTTGGGTCCACACTTGTTTGATTTTGATAGAATGTTACTCAGTTTTAGTCAACTGCCTGAAGATGAGCATTATTTTGAAACATATTCCATAAATGTTACTCAGTTTTAGTGAATTGCCTGAAGATGAGCATTATTTTGAAACCAATTTCATTTGATGTGACATATACTTTTTATGTAATATTTAGGAAATATTAATATTATAGATATCTTCTCAAAAATATGGCTTTACCTCCTATACAATAGCACTTTGTTATTTTTGTCTGATGCCAAGAAGTGGAGATCATATGAAATTGACTTTTCATTTATAGTTTTGGCAAAGACAACCCACCCTTGTACTGTGTCCACACCTGTATTGTATCCATACACACTTAAATTTTTTCTTACCGTATTGATTCAGGGTTCAATGCAAGTGGAGGGGGAATAACTGGCTGCCATTTGTCAACAGCTCTAATTATTTGATGACAAGGGTCACTGAAGATACTTTGGTTTTTACAGCTTATTTTTCATTTGTGCAATGCTAGGGTTAACAATGAAAATTTATTTATTACTATTCACTTTATTTTTCCCAGAAGAAATCCTTTGATGTTAGATTTATCTAATGATCTGGTAAGTGTAGTAGATCTGTATTTATAATCACTTTGATATTGTTACAAAAAATTCATTTTTTTTTAATTTGGTGACCATTTGATTGAGTATGAGTATGATCACATTAGCTGCGTTATATGTAATGCAATAGTACTAGAATCAGAAGATATATAGCTATTTTCTTTATATAGTATGCATAATATTTATAAACTCAGTTAAGTCTGACTGTATTTATGTCTTTCTGTAACACAATACCAAGTGTTTAAATTGTATTGTTATATATGTAAACGTCTTTTTTCTAATAAAATATTGTTTACACTAATGAAGCGTCACCATCATATATGATATATTAATAATTAAAACATTCCAGTATATAAATATTTAACTTTTGTCTTAAGATATGAATTCTTATTTTGTCAAATTCATAGTTAAGGCAATCACTTTGTCATAATGTATGTAAGTATATATTCTTATAATCATAATGTATGTAAGTATATATTCTTATAATAATTCTTATAATAATCATAAGACCTTAAGTCTGAGGACAAAAGATATATCTAGGATTACACTTTTGTTACTCAAAGAAAAATGTCATTTACCGTATTTTGCGGTGATAAAACTCCACCCTTGTATAAGCCCCACGTTTTTTTTTTTCAAGAAATTATCCAGTTTTGTTCACAGATAAGCCCCACTGGTCTATAAGCCCCACCTAAGTCCAAGAAGAAGTACCTAGTCCAAAGGTATCTGATTTTCTGTTTGTTGTCAATCTACATTTCACCGTTTTTAGCAAAAATAAAGATGATCATAAAAAGACAAATGGAAAACAAGATTAAATACATGGTGTTTCTATTTATTGATAAAAGTATCATCAAAGGAAACATTTATATTTTCCATATCCATATAGACCTACATTGTATTATGAAGAACTTTTTTATGTACACTATATTATATTCTGACATATGTGTTTGTGTCTCTCGCAGTAATGACTTTTTACACCTTGTAACCACATTTATTTTTTTTTGCAGTTGTATTTTTGATAAAATCTAATTTTCACATTGTGTCTTTTATTGTGTCGCCTGCGTTCAGGCAATGGCGACATATAGGGATCACTATCTGTCATCTTGCATCTGTCGTCTGTCGTGGTCTGGCGTCGGCATCACAAAATATTTCGTCACATTTTTCTTATAAGAGACCATATTAAAGATGAGGGATATCTTCCATGAGTGTGAGAAATTTTTTCCTAAATAAAATGAGGTTAAAGGAGTAGAATTTCCCACTCAAGTGGAAGATATCCTGATCTTTAGTTCTGTTCTAATTTAAAAACCTATTTCTTCCATAGAATACAAAGATCAAAATGAAGGAAAGTAAAACTTGCCATCCATTTGTCATTTTCAATTTATGACGTCAAATCATTCATGGAGTTAATTATGGTAAAACTGACTTAAAACAAATCCCAACGTTAGATTGGACATTTACCTATATAAGACAGCTTTACACCCTGTCTTTCATGGGCTGTCATACACAAAAAACAGCCATTCATGGGAAAACCATTTTTCTCTTCTGATGATTCTATAAAAAATGGTTTCATGGCTAAATAAACCTTTACAAAAGTTCCACACGACATAAGTCCAAAACTTTGTAGTTGGAGATAATACAAAGATATCAACATACCAACTTAAAGATGGTTTTGTATTAAGAAATTTTGCATGAAAAACTGATACACTGATATACATAACGGTTTACTCATTTCATCAGCATTGTCTCTTTTGACAACAAGACCAATTACTGAATCTTTATTACACTCCAGTACCTACAGAAGAACAATACAGAATTCCCTGTGTACCAAATGTCTTTTTTCCCTGTGTATAAAAGTCTACCCGGAGTTAATATATGAAGTCTTGACTACAATAAAGTGCTGACCATCACCCTTTAAATTTTCATCTCCGAAAGGACAAATTGAGAAATGACATTTCTGTCCTCTGTCATAACTGACAGCATCCTTATGAAAGATATCTTGATGAATCATACACTTCTTTAACAATTAAGTCACATCAGTCATAAGCACATTGTTCAATATATTTTTAAAATGTTTCATTCAATTATACCTTTTTGACTCCATCCACACAAAGAAATACCAAAACTGGTACATCTGCAATGGACATTGATCCCCAAACTGATACATTTTCTTCAATGTTATTTGTTGTAAATGCCCTAACAGTTGTGACAATTTGTCCACCAGGATATCTAGCACATTATATATTTATATTAATTACATTTGTATGCATGCAAAAAAGGGATATAATTAAAGTAACATACATATGACTTGTCAATATTCAAAGAATGCACAAAAATTGCACAAAAACTTAGAAACCATCCACACAGCACATTTCCTATATATATTTTTTTCTCAACATACTAAATAAATAAATGGTTGGGGCCAGATACATATAGTACAATGCACTTCAGCCATTAGACTTGTATCCCAACCTATCTTCTAGAAAGCCAAGATTGAAGACTATTGTAGTATATTTTTCGAAATTCCTAAATCACTGTTTTCTTATCTAATGACCAGGAGCAGCTATCTCCATTACTTGGCATCCATTCTCAGTCTGGTAACTTTTCACATTTTCATCATCTCCTCTTCAACAACTGAAGCAAGTTCAACCAATTAGATTATGTAGCCATCTAGATGGTTTGTCTGAAAAGGAAAGTTATAAACCAAAAAGATTTATGACTGAAAATCATTTTAAATAGAATGTTACCTTGAATAATAACATACACTGTAAAAGTGAACGTCAATGGCCATATGCTATCTCTGTTAAAATGGTTTGTAGAGGCCAATGCAATTTTTGCCAATTATTTTTAACTAATATGAAAAAGAAAGGAAATGGGTTAAATGTCAAGGAGACAACATCCCATATCCAGGTTAAAACGACCCAAAACAAAGCATCTAGGGGTCACCGTACGGTCTTCAACACAGTGTGGNACCTCACACCATATAGCAAGCCCTAAATGGCCCAAAAGGGTAAAAAGTGGATAAATCAATGGAAACAAACCACATCCAATAACCCAAATATCAAGAAACTAAAATTTTATAAGAAGACACGGACAAGTCAATATTTTTAACTAAGAATGTACAACATCATTTCCATGCAAGTTCACAAATCTCTTCAGAAAATTTACAAAAAAGTATTTTTTTGTAACCATTGTAACAATAAATATGGTAGTACACACCATATTTTCTTTAACAATTTTCCTGAGAAAAGGTAAATCAATAAAATGGAATATTGTTTGTCAATAAAACCACCTGCTAAAAAGTATATATGACAATTTAGCACATATTACCCACTGTTGCTATGGCAACCAGTTTTCAACAACAATGTACACATGTACAAGAGTTCTTTTGTTAGATCAAAATGTTCTTCAACTTTTCTTTAACCTTATTTCTATGATATCATAAATGGTTAGAGAAGTAAGTGATCGGTGAAAGGATGAGGGTATTTTTACCTCTAAGATAGAGAATGAGGACTTAGTTCCTAGAAGTGAGGCAAGTTATATGAAGTTTATTTTTAGGATGATGTAACGTAGCGAGTAACCTGTCTCAAATTTGTTCAAGGCATTCCCCATGACCTTTTCTGATGCTTCTCTTGCAGGCAAGTCTGTCTTTGGAGAGAATGAAGATCCTTCTGCCTTTGACTGTTTGAGAACAACTTACATTTACATCAAGAATTTATGCTATTTGACAGGAACTCTGATATTCATATGTCTTCTCTCCGGCAGATTTTTCTCCTTCAGCTTTCATGTCCTGTTTGGGGATATTGAAGGATAAATCTAAAGGGTATAAATACATTCCTGAATATGGTCATACCAAGATAGTATTGGTGATTTTTTTTTATTTTAGTTAGAGTTCTGCAGGGATGAAGTTGAATAGTTTTGGTCCTTCTACTTTTCCAGATTCCAAGGTCAGAATCTGAAGATTTTGACATTCATTAATCTTGCCTAAGCAAAAGGTCATCCCTCTTGTGATCGGACCTATTCATTTTTGTTTGGAACCAAACCAATGGAAGGCCTTATTCTAAGTCCATCCTTTTTGTCAAACCTTGAAAGTCATTTCAGACTTTCTTCCTATATTATGGATACATTACAGAATTCCTTGGCTGATGTTTCGTTACTTGAGGACAAGTTTGATGAAATTCTTTGTTTTTCCTTCTTTAGATACAAATCTGGGTAAGCCGGGCTACTTTTGAACCTAACTTCTTTATGTTTAGGAGAATTTAGACAAACGAAAGGAGGTTGTTTTCTCCTTTGTTCAAGGATAGCCTTTAGGTTCAGGTCAGGGGTGAAATTTGCAAGGGTATACAGAATATAAAGGTTGATGCTCACGTTTCTTGTGGTTTAAGGCTACCTCTTCCTTTTCGGAACCTTCGTCTGATAAAAGAGGGGTTCCGTCTAATTTTTCCAAAAAATGCACTCTGGTGGTTCAAGATCTAAATCTTCTGCAGGTAGAAAAGTCAAACTGGAGAAAAGTGTTAATCTAGTAAATAAATATTTAAATACAAAAATACTTTAAGATTAGTTTGACTTATCCCATTTTAGTACCTCTTCTCAAAAGAGGAATAGTTGCAGGCACTCCTTCCTCATATTCTAGTGAGAAGCAGACAAGTCCATTTCTTGGAATCACGTCAGACAAATGGGTCCTTTCAGTATGGCAGTGGCAGCGCGTCCACGCCGCTTGGATGCGGCACAGGCTGCGCGTCCACGCTTCCGGTTCTTGTATAAAAGCGGAGAATTCGCCTGACATTCCGGCAAATTTTGATATTACAATTTACCTTTTCAAATGACAAAATAAGTTTTATGCGTCAACTGGAATTTTAAATTAAAAAAATCAAATCAATATCCCGAAAAGTTTCTACTTTGCAGGTATAACTTTTATTCTCCGCATAATTACTAACTATATTGAAATTTATAATAAAAATGCTATGAATTATTGGATGGTTGTCGCATTAATACAAATTCGAAAGTCCACTTCGTCATATTGGCATTTTATAAAGCAGTCACTTTGCGATAGTCGCTTCAAGAAAATAAAGGAAATAAGATTCCCCTTCAGCCACGGTCCAATTTATAATTATTTACACGAGAAGAAGATAAACTAGGCCCATTATTAAGTATCATGGTGAATATTTAATTTAGCCTGAACTGCGAATTTTGTGCCAGTAACTTATGATAGACATTATTGCTTTGAAAAGTTATTTTTTTATTGAGTGTATAGATTTAAAAAGGGAAATATCTTGCATTTGGTCTTTGTTTTAGTGAGGTCGACAAAAACATTTTCCCACTATAGATGGACACCTGTTTTTTCATCTTCATTTAGTGTACGCCCTGGTTCAAGCAAAGACATTCTCTACAATTTGACGTCTTTTTCCGTTTTCAAACTATTTTACAAATGCCATAACTGGCAAAATAATTTTTAAAAAATCAGCCTTATGAAATCCTGTAGAACGTCCGTTTTCATATTAATATTTTTCATTTTTTATTTTTTTTATTGATCTGCGTGGAGGTGATCATCTATTTAGATAAATAACAACTTTTCATAAGGTGTAACCACACTAAAGTGTTTTAGAACTCGCTTTATCTTTATACTAAAATTATAATTCCGGATACTTTCATCCGAATATCCGGAAAGGATTCCTTTTCTATACAAAAACCGGAAGCGTGTACGCGCAGCCTGCGGGCTACGCGTCCACGCGGCGTGGACTCACAGCCACTGCCTTTCAGTATGAGGGATGTCCAAAAGTGCAGTTTCATGACTGCAATTCCACTCAAACTTTCAGTGAACAAAGATCCTTCAAGAAATCTTTTTCCTCCTCTGTTTTCAATTCCACTCTATCAATGAAAAAGATCCTTCTAGAAACCCTTTTCCTCCCCTGTCTCAGATTCTATCAGTGAACAAAGATCTTGGAAATCTCTTTTTACAGAAAACAAATTTGTACTCTTCAGAAAGGTACTATAGATAAAGTTTCTATAGGGTTTGAAACTTCGTCTTATTCCCGAGTTTTATTCTTGCTTATTTCTCTGTCCAAAGATAAAAAGAAAGGGAAAATGGGTCATTGCTAGACCTTCGGTCCTGAACAGGTATCTTGTTGCTCCCGATTTCAAGATGCAGGCCAACAGGTCTAACTGTTATCTAGCAGGGATGTACACAACCTCTCGTGTGTTATCGATGCATATTTCACTTTTCACATTCCCGTTCACTTATTTCCGCGAATTTCCAAGGTCCATTTGGGATGAGAAGATTTATTCTCTCCCACCTTTCCTTAGCCCTCTGATCTCTAGAATGAATTCAAGGTCAATTCCTCTTGACAGCATCAGACAGCACCACGACAAGTGTTTTTTATCTTGAAGGGAAGTCCGCTGTTTTCTCTTTATCGGTTGGCGAAAGATAGTTTGTTTCTCCTTATCGGTTGGCGAAAGATAGTTTGTTTCTCTTTATCGGTTGGCGAAAGATAGTTTGCTTCTCTGCAACAATCTTCAAGCAATGGTGCAAGTGAGACTTGTTCCAGGAGATTAGAATATTCTAGCAGATACCATTTGCAGAAACAATGTCGAAATTGCAGCCTTCAGCTTTCCAAGCAATTGTTCTGGAATTTTATCGCCTGTGCTAGACTTGTTTGCAACTGCAACGAGTCTCAATTACAAATCGAGGACATGTGTATCTCAACTTTTTGATCAGAAGCCATGGGCTGTAATCATCGAGCATGTCATGGAAAAGAATTTTCAATTATATCTTCCAACTCCATCACTCAGATATTTCTCGATATGCTTAGAAGACCATTCTTATAGCTTCACTGTCCTAATTTCAAGAGCTTCCTCAGGTTCAGGTTTTCATGTGCGAAACCTCTTCTTTTTATATGAAAAGAAAAAGAAAAGTTCACCAAAATTTCGAGAAGCTTCATCTCCACACTTTCCTCACACCGCCTATGTCAACCCCTGAAAAGCATTTCCAGGAAGTTTTGGTCTTATGTAGGTGCTGTTTTCTTGCTATCTCCATCTCTGGTGCATGTTTGATTTTTCAACAGATTAACAGACCCAGCTTGTGGCGAAAAAAGTTGTGTGAGAATAGTTCTGGATCAGTGATAGTTTCAATCGCATCTCAAAATCAGTTGGAAAGCTACAGAACTTGTGTATTTTCCAAGTTGCCGATATTATCTTCTTGGCGTGTGTCAATACAGTTTTTGTCTCGCCCGCGACGTAAGGCGCGGAAAGCAAGACATATGCGTACAAAGTATGGTGGCGACGCCGGCAGCGTAAACTTCATGTTAAGTTTTTAGGTCAATTTCTCAGTAACTATTGGTTGGTCTTGAGTAGTACATGACAGTTTGCTATATGGCTTTTGTCTGTGAACTCAATTTCACGGCCCAATGAACATGTTACGTTTTTTATTAGTTTAGTTTCAAAGTAAGTATTAGTGTTAGGTCAATGATATATGGTATGTTGGTTGGTCTTTGCTAGTACATGACAGTCTGTCATATGGCTTTTGTCCTTGACCTCAATTGCATGGTCTAGTGAGCATGTTAAGTTTTTGTGTTAAGGTCATTTTCTCAGTAACTGTAAGTGGTAGGTCAATGATATTTGGTATATATGTTGGTGTCTTGGGTAGTACATGACAGTCTGCTGTATGACTTTTATCCGTGATCTGTCTGCTGTATGACTTTTCCGTGATCTCAATTTCATGGTCCAATGAACATGTTAAGTTTATTTTGTGATTAGTTTAATTTCTCGGTGACTATTAGTGGTAGGTTAATGATATGTGGTATATAGGTTGGTCTTGGATAGTATATGACAATCTGTGATATGTTTTTGTTCATGGCCTAAATTTTATGGTCTAGTGATCATGTTAATTTTTTCTAATTAGATCATTTTCTCAGTAAGTATTTATGGTACATCATTAATTTTAATTTAATGCTTTATTTATTTTAAGAGGATTACAAACAGCCCGAAGGCTACAAAGTTTCTCTCCTCGACATATAAAGACAAGACAATATAATACAAGACAAAATACAATACAATCTATCACTCACACACTCGCACTTTCAGTACAATATTTACAATTCATGATTAATTAAAAAGTTATGTAAAACGTTTACTCTTTTCAATAAATTCACAAACATATTCTAATAAGAGCTTGTTGTCGTTCATTGAGAATTCATCATTTCCCAATTGAAATATTTTTACCAAATATTGACTAAGCATGTTTTTAAAAGTTAACAGGTTCACATTTGGAAAGAGTAGAAATTTTACTTTATCAAAAAACAAAGATCTTATATTTTCATATTTATCACAATAAATAAAAAAAATGTTCAGTAGTTTCTGGTTTTCTAGCATGACATCTATTACAGAGTCGAGAGGGAATTAAGTTATAGTTATATAAATGTTCATTTAAGCCACTTAGCCCAAGACGAATACGGGTATGATTAATTTTTCCTAAACCATAACCCAAAGAATAAATCTTTCTATAATTGCTTTCACAGAAATATTTTTAAATCTTTTCATGGAGACTGTTAATCTAAGATCAGTCGGGATCTTATTCCATTCCCTGACCGAGGAAGGAAAATAAGATGATGAGAATTTAGATGTACGTGCATGTAACGGTAAAATTTTATCCATGCGACGCAGATTATAATTTTCTGTGTTATGATTCACTAAAGGACAACAATCAGAGAAATATTTTGGACAATTCTGAAGAGAAAGACGATTTTATGTATTTTACGTCGAATATATAAAGGGTATAGATCTAGTTCATTCAACAAATCTTTGTGTCTTGTTATACGAAAAGCACCTGTCGACAGGATTGCTGCTCTCCTTTGAACTTTTTCTAGTAAATCACTTTCATGTACAGTAGTATATCGCAGTAGTCTAAAATAGGAAGTATCATAGATTTATAAAGTTTTTCTGACATGTTCTTGGTAACAATCTTTTCATCCTTAACATAATGTCCAATCTTTTATTTGATTTTTTGCAAATGGAAGTTATATGTTTCTCCCATGATAAATTCTCTTGTAAAATTAAACCCAGATGTTTGTGTTCAGGTACACGCTTTAGTATAACCCCATCTAAAATAAGATCATCATTTCTAACTTTTTTGGTTGAATTAGTAAAAATCATATATTCAGTTTTATTTGGGTTAAAAGTAACTCTCCACTGTGAGGCCCATCTGCTTAATCTTGTAAGATCATTATTTAACACATTTAATGAATTGAGATTATCAGTAACTTTTATCAGGGTTGTGTCATCAGCAAAAAGCTTCATTTGACTTTCAATATCATGATTTATATCGTTAACATACACTAAAAATAATAGAGGACCTAATATTGAGCCCAGAGGAACACCTGCATTAGTAAATTTTACATTTGAAGATTTGCCATTTATCACAACTTTCTGAGATCGATTCAACAAATAATTTTCAATAAAATTTATCAAGTTACCACTAATTCCCAATTGTTTTAATTTAAAAAGTAAACCATAATGCCATACTTTATCAAAGGCTTTAAATACATCCAAAAAAACAGCACAAACATTATTACCTTCATCCATAGACTTATAAATGTTATGCAGCATGCTGACAAGAAGATTAACAGTTAAGTCTTTCTTTTTAAATCCACTATTATTTTTAATAAGTAGATTATTATCATTCAAGAACTCATACAATCTTTTAAATACAATTTTTTCTAAACATTTAGATATTGTGGGTAAAAGGGATCATCATTGATATGTGGTATGTAGGTTGGTCTCGAGAAGTACATGATGCTGTTTTATGATTTTTATGTGTGGCCTCAATTTCACGGTCCAGTGAGCATGTTAAGTTTTCCTATCATCTACTAGTGGTAGGTCAATGATATTCTGTATGTGGGTTGGTCTTGGGTAGTACATGACAGTCTTCCAAATGACTTGCGTATGTGACCTCAATTTCATGGTCCAGAGATCATGTAAAGTTTAACATTTTCTATTAATGGTAGGTCAATAACATTTGGTATGTAGGTTGGTAGGTTGATCCGAGATGGAACATTACAGCCTGCTATTTAGCATGACCTTGCCCTTGACCTCATTTTCACAGTCTAGTGAACATGTTTGGTTTTTCAGTATCTATTAGTGGTAGGTCAATGACAGTCTCGTATATTGCTTTTGTCAGTGACCCTAATTTCACAGTCTAGTGAACATTTTCAGTATTTCTGATGAAAGTCAGTTAGAGTTTTCACATTAATTTAGCGACCAAGCAAGGACGGGCGAGACATCAATTAGGGTCCAAACTTGTATCTACTCAGTATCTCTTCAAAGGTAACAGATTTATTTGTCTTTATTTTAGATGAGAACGGTTATTTCCCCCTCTACTATCAGCAGGTAATAGGTCTGCTATTGCTTTAGCAGAGCTATCTCGGATTATGTTTAAAGACTAGATCTGTTTGTTTGTCCCTATCAAAAAGGCAAAATTGAAGACATCTCGGCTAATTCGATTTTTAGTTTTGTTTGTAGTACTAGTACTGTCCTACAGGTTTACAAATCGGCTGGGTTATCCCTTCCAAAGCACATGAAGTTGGAACTTCTTCCGTGGTGGAGTATTTCGATTCCGTGTCATTAGAGGTCTCATCAGCAGATTCCTGGTGCTCTGAAATTACTTTTTTCCGCCTTTGATTATGACAATCCTCTAGTTACAGTTGTTTTCCTTCTGAAGTCTGTAGGGGATTCACTGCCGGAGCTCTTCGTCTCATTCTGTTATCTAAATTTGTAATTGTAAGGTACTAGTATGATAAACACAGGTATCAACGATTACAGAGTTCGCCGTGTTATGGCACATTGTCAGAGTAACCCAATTTCGCCTGGATGCTGATCTACCATCCGAGATGTATGCACATGTAAGGTTACATGATCCTACCATGTATAGTGACTGAGATCTGAAC
>MJUU01002471.1:74550-86843 GCA_002080025.1 Modiolus philippinarum
CTGACCTACCATCAGAGATGCACACATGTGTAAGGTTACATGATCCTACCATGTAAAGTGACTGAGATCTGAACTCGTCCGAAAACTTGAATGTAAATCAATCAAGTATAATATATAGGTCAAATTTACCTAATTTTGCCTGGATGCTGACCTACCATCAGAGATGCATGCATATGCAAGGTTACATGATCCTACCATGTATAGGCAGATTACCTAAAATTAGTATTTTTCATCCGATTTCAATGGGATTTTTTTCTTTAGATTCCTCCCATTGTAGGCTTTCAGTTATATGTCAACGGATTTTGTGTAGCTCTTACCGTTTCTGAGCTATTAGGGCTCAAATGGGCCAAAATACACATTTTTAGAAATATGTAAAATCTAAATCTATATTTTACATCAGATTTTGATGGGATTTTTTTCTTTTGATTTCTCACAATGTAAGCTTTCAGTAGTATGGCAGTATATTTTGTGTTGCTCTTTGGTTTCCAAGCTATAATGGGTCAAAGGGGCCTAATTGCAATATTTCAAAAATATGTGAAATCTTTTATTTTTCATTGGATTTTAACCTGAGTTTTTTCTTGGATTTCTCTTGACGGTAGTCAACAGAATTTCTTAGCTCTTGCAATATCCTAGAAATAAGGGATTAAAAGTGTTAATTTTTATTTTCACTAGTTTGTGTCCGGTTAATTTAGGTGTCAAGGTTCTTATTGGCAATAGGATTACAAAAGAAGCTTGATCAACTTAATGCATATTGCCAGAAATGGTGCCTTTCAATTAATACATCAAAAACTAAAATACTTATTTTCAACAGGGCAGGTAGACTTATAAATCACCAGTTTTATGTGAATAATGTAGAGCTTAAATGTGTATCTCATTATAAATATTTAGGAGTTTACTTCAGTGCATCTGGTTCCTTCTCCTTTGCTCAAAAAGAACTATATCAAAGAGCTCAAAAGGGATATTTTAAATTATGTAGAGATTTCCTTAAACTAAATCCAAATATTAAGATACCAATGCATGTATTTGATCATACCATTAAACCTATTTTACTATATGGATCAGGAATATGGGGTTCATTTAATCCATATAAATCAAAATTCAGAGCAAATATATTTTCTACTGAGAAAATATACTCTAAATTGTTATGTGAGAAATTACATGTTAAATTTGGTAAGTTTATTCTTGGTGTGAATAAAAAATCTACCAATTATGTAGTTTTGTCTTCAAGTTTGAATTCAAGTAGTCCATTTACATTTAAAATATTATGTATTAAATATCTAATGATCTACTACAAAGATATGTGGAATAAGCAGAAAAGGCAATATTCTGATGGAAAATTATGTACCTATACCAAATTCAAATTTAATTTTGGGTTAGAAAAGTACTTGATATTATTAAAAAAACTTTGAGCAGAGGCGAAGGTTAACCAGATTACGCATCTCGGCTCATAGACTAGGTAGACTAGGTAGATACCAGGGTACTCTCAGACAAGACAGGGTTTGTATCAGGTGCACCTCAGGTGAAGTTGAGGATGAATTACATTTTCATGTGATAAGTTTAAAGAAGAGAGAAAAGAATTACTGAAAGGTGTTTATTATCATGTCCAAATTTTGAGAGTCTTAATTTACAAGACAGACTAAATTGGAAATTGGATTATGAATACAGACAACTTGGACATTTTGACCCATTTGTCAAATTATATTTTAAAAAATGAAACTTGATTTCAAGCCTTATTGAAATTAATTTATTTTCCAGCTATTCACATATAGGATATCATACAAATGGAACTTTTTGCATCGCCCCTTGGTGATTTTTGCAGTTGGGTGACCGCTTTGCTTGCCCTTCTTCTTAAATCACGAGGTAGTTCCATTGACATCTTGTCTTAAAATATTGAATTAATTTCGTTTATAAAACTGACTATCATTTATCATTTTAATTTGTGTATAGATGAAAATACTCCCCCAAGTTCATATATTAGATACTAATAGATGTCCCTTTCTTTCCTGGGGTGTGCTAGTTACATATTAATGTAATTTAAACTCTGTCGTGTCTATATGTTTTCATGCCCATGCCCCTTGTGGGCCCATTTTGGTAAATAAAGATTTTCTATTTCTATTTCTATTTCTATTGGTCCAGCAAATTACTGTGTCCACACTCATTTTAGTTTACACTTGTTCAAATTTCAGTGGTCGACATGCTGCGGTCGTATCATGCTGCACTCGGCGTAGCCCTTTATTATCCCCTCGTCCAACGAAGTTTGGGAGGGGATATAGCGTTTTACCCGTTGGTCTGTTCGTCCGTTCGTCCGTCCGTTCGAACTTAAGACCATATATCTTTTGAATAACAAGTCGTAGATGGACAATGTTTTGTCTATGGGTGCATCTTGAGGAGAACTTGAGGTTGATATATATAGAATAGATGGATTTGACTTACATTTCATGCATGAGTGACTCAGGTTAAAGTTTTTGTAAGAGTCCAGATCTGGGATACTACAACTTGTAGAGGAATAATATTTTGTATGTAGATGCGTCTTGTAAAGTTACGAAGCTCCAGATAAAAACTAGGTCACTTTGACCTACATTTCATGCATGAGTGACTTAAGTTAAAGTTTTTGTAAGAGTCCATTTGATTTTCAGGGGAGGCTTGGGCGATTTTGCATATTTTAATGAAAATTTCGAACAAACCAAATGTCACATCAAATTATTTATTCACATTTGCAACAGAATCAACATTAAATTATTTACTTTATTAAAATATTTATTTTCACTGGCACCAAGATTAAATTATTTATTTACAAAATCGCCCAAGAAAATCGCCCAAGCCCACCCCCTCTGCCAAATCAAATGGTTGTCCCCTTAGTATTTTCGTTCAAATTGGAATATTTCAGAAATCCGATGAAAACGTTTTAATTGAGGGGAGGCAAGGGGTCCCATAACAGCATAACGGCGAACTGATTTTTCCAATAACAGATAACAGGAATATTTCTAGATAACAAGAAACTGATTCTTCAAATAAAAGACACAGGCACTTGTTTCTATCAATGGGGGGTCGACCAATCTACTTTAACATATTGGTCGAACCCCCCCCCCCCCCCCCACCACCACCCATTGATAGAAACAAGTGCCTGTGATAACAGATACTGAACTGATAACAGATAACAGAGAATCAATTTTACAAAATAACACAATAACAGTTAACCTCGGGCAGTTAACCTCCCTTGTTGCCCCCTCTTAATTTATTAAATAGCATTTTATAAGCAGAATGCTTCTATTTTCTATAACATCCCAAGATCCGTTATAGGATATCCTTAAACAGAAGAAATTAAAGATGTCGTGACCACAGGAACTTTCTACAACAGCTAAAAATACAAAATTTAATAGGAGCCCCTGATTTGAAACGTTTTTGCAGTGTGTGTGAGGGGTGGCGACCACGGGTGGCGGGCTTAATTCCCAGCCTCCACGTGCCAGCCTCATTAGATGCTAACAAAAACACAAGACTCTATTGTTTTCCGCATTTCGCCGTTAAAAATAACAATTTATTTTCTTTAACACAAAATAAAGACATCTTTAACGGGACAGACATGGTTATCTCCCCCTTTAATATCTGTTTTTAATAATATCTTTATTTATATATTGTTTAAAGATCTGATCTAAATTTTATGTTACAATATTGTAAAAAAAAAAGTACATGTACTAGGTTTACTTAAAAAAATATTTAACAATGATATTAATAAGGTAAGTTTTGCAGATTTTTTTCAATAACTTTACTTCATTTGTATGTAAGCATATTTACCTATAAATATACGCACATAGCCCAAAGCACTTCATAATAATAGAACCTGTATCGCTCACTTAATTATAAACAAATTTTTATACCGGCGAAAGAAAAGCCGGAATATAACTTAAAATTAGACACGAGGAATTGATTTTCCCTTGTTATTTGTCCTGTCATCTCATTTTCAAATCCGAATGATTTATTATCCCTTTTTATCTGTCATGTCATTTTCCAATCCGAATGATTTATGGTAAAAAATTTATTATCTGTTCCATACAGGGGAGGAAATGGATCCGTCTTGGAGAGTGATGCAACTTTGCATGATAATTGGGTCGCTCTAACCTACATTTTATGCTTCACTGACTCAGGTTCTAGTTTGCATGAAGGTTCATATCTGAGAAACTACGTGTGGCACATCAATCATCTCAGGCCAGTGGATGTGTCTTGGAGAGTGATTCTGCTTCAGGTGATAATTTGGTCACTCTAGCCTATATTCTATGCTTCAATGACTCGAGTTAAAGTTTGTTTTAAGGTTTATATCTGAGAAACTACATTTGGCACATCAGTCATCTTTGGTCAGTGAATGCATCTTGGAGGTTGTTGATCCTTCATATGATAATTTGGACACTCTAACCTACATTTTATGCCCCAATGACGCATTAAGGTTCATATCTGAGATACTACATGTGGCACATCAATCACCCTAGGTCGGTGGATGCGTCTTGGAGAGTGATGCTGCTTTAGGTGATAATTGGTTTACTGTGACCTACATTTTATGCTTCAATGACTCAGGTTAAAGATTTTGTTTAGGTTTATAGCCGAGAAACTATATTTTGGCACATCAATCATTCTTTTGTCAATGAATGCAACTTGGAGAGTGATGATGCTTCAGATGATAATTGGGTCACTCTGACCTACATTTTATGCTCCAATGACTCAAGTTATAGTTTGCAGTCTCAAGTTATAGTTCGCAGTAAGGTTCATATCTGAGAAACGACATGTGGCACATCAATCACCTTTGTTCGTTTGATACGTCTTGGAGAGTGATGCTGCTTCAGATGATAATTGGGTTACTCTGATCTACATTTTATGCTTAAATGACTCAGGTTCAAGTTTGCGTAAGGTTCATATCGGAGAACTACATGTGGCACATCAATATTGCATTTTAGATCAGTGGATCACTCCGATGCATCTTTGAGAGTCATGTTGCTTCAGATGATAATTGGGTCAGTCTTATCTACATTTAAATATCCTTCAATGACTCAGGCCATAGTTTGCATTAAGGTTCATATCTGAGAAACTACTTTGTGGCACATCAATCATCTTTGGTCAGTGGACGCGTCTTGGAGAGTGGTTAAAGTTTTGCAGATAATTATTTGAAATAGTTTTAGTAGTTTACAATAAATTCATTTCATCATCAAACATGCGGGCGAAGGGAGTAGCTGTCGTTTTCGCCTGCACTCGTTATAGTCCCGCTTTAGCGGGTGGTATATAGTGATCATGGGGTCCGTTCGTCTTTCCGTCCGTCCGTCCGTTCTTTATTCCGTCCGCCATAGGGTTCATACTTTGTGGCGACAACTTCAGTGCATTTTGCCATTGTGGACCGGCTATTTAAAAATTTTAAATTTAAAAATTTGATTTTACTTTACTTTTTTTTTGGTGATTTTTCTACTTCTGGAATCAAATGGGGGAGCGGGGAAATGTACTTGTGAGCTTTGTTCACATTTTTTCTAGTTTTTTTTAAATTTTTTTTTTTCTTTTTTTCAAGACATTTCACCCCTTGTGGCTGTCTCTAAGTAAGGTTTGTTTTTCTCCTTTATGTCAAGAACTTATATTGAAATATCTGCTTATGTGGTCTAGATATTTGACCATATTTGATTTCAGTTTATGATGACACCTGTACAACCAGGAAAATTTTAGCAATCACTATTATTAAAAGAGATCAGAGGCTTGTATCTAACAAATTCTTCTATACTATATTAGACCATTTAAATCTAATATAGCACTAACATATGGTGACCCGATGCGGCCATTTTGCGTTTTCTACTTGCACTTCCCACAGAGCGGAAAACGCGAAAATGCGAAAACGCGAAAATGAGAAAACGCGAAAACGCGAAAATGCGAAAACGCCAAAATGCGAAAACGCGAAATCGCGAAGGCGAAAAAGCGAAAACCTGAAGTGAATTTCATTTCGCGTGTTTGTGATTTCGCTTTCGCGTTTTCGACTTCTCGATTTCGCGTTTTCGCCTTCTCGATTTCGAGTTTTCGCTCTGTGGAAAGTGCAAGTAGAAAACGCGAAATGGCCGCATCGGGCCACCATACTAGCATCTATTTTCTGCTATATTCAGTGAACTAACATTGTAATATGTCTATCATTTTCAGTCATCATGTTTCTTGGAGGTAGACCAATTATATTTTGTGAATATCAACATACGGGTTGTTGCTCTTGTTTCCAAATCCTTTGACATGCGTATGTGACTTATCAGTATAATAATACATTTGTTTAACAGTAAACTAGATAAACAACCCTGGATAATGACCCTTTGTAATATGGCACTTTAAGTGTTGTGGACTGAATGTGTCTTGTGCGATCTCAATTCTCTTTTATATGTCAGATAAATGTATTGTGACTAAAAGCGTTTTTAATTTATCAATCGACGATGTTCCATCAATCAATATATTTTACTTATTTTTCGAGTATCCAGAAAAATTGTTGACCAAGTCAAGTTCTTGTTATCCCCTCGTCCAACGGTATTGGATGGGATAAGGCGTGTGTCCGGTTCGTCCGACTGTTCGTCCGTTCATACGTCCTTTAGTCCAAGTCGAATTTAAAAGAGTCATGGTTTTTAACAGCTTTAATAAAGGGCTACGTCGAGCGCAGCATGATACGACCGCAGCATGTCGACCAATGAAATTTGAACAAGTGTAAACTAAAATGAATGTGGCCGTGACAGTCATTTGCTGGACACAATAAGGACCTTGACACACAAATTAACTGGACACAAACTAGTGAAAATAAAAATTAGCCCTATTAATCCCTTATTACTAGGATATTGTAAGAGCTAAGAAATTCTGTGGACTACCATCAAGAGAAATCCAAAGAAAAAACTCGGGTAGAAATCCAATAAAAAATACAGATTTCACATATTTTGAAATATTGCAATTTGGCCCCTTTGACCCATTATAGCTTTGAAACCGAAGAGCAATGCAAAATATACTGCCATATTACTGAAAGCTTACAATGAGAATAATCCAAAGATAAACATCCCATCAAAATCTAATGAAAAATAAAGATTTTTTTGGCCCTTTGGTCCCTTACAACTCTGAAATGGTAAGAGCTATGGCAAATACGTTGGCATAACTCTGAAAGCTTAAAATGAGAGGAATCCAAAGAAAAAATCCAATCAAAATCTGATGAAAAATAAAGATTTCACATATTTCTAATGACCCCTTTGACCGCTTATAGAGTTAAAACCGTAAGAGTTACACCAAATCTGTTGACATAATTCTGAAAGCTTGCAATGAGAGGAATCCAAAGAAAAAAATTCCATCAAAATCTGATGTAAAATAAAGATTTTACATATTTCTAAAAATTGCAATTTCGGTCCCTTTGACCCCTAATAGCTCGGAAACTGTAAGAGCTATGCCAAATCTGTTGACATACTACTGAAAGCCTACAATGAGAGGAATCTAAAGAAAAAAATCCCAATGAAATCAGTTGAAAAATAAAAATTTTATCCACATGTATGCAATTTTTGCCCCATTGGGCCCCTCATCGCTTGGAAAAGAAACAAGTTATCAAAAATCTGATGGTGCAGCGCTATGTTAATTTTTCATAAGGAATCCATTGCAAAAAATTGCATCAAAATTGGACTAAAAATACAAATTTTAATTTTTTTGAAATTCGCCCCTTTTGGGCCCATTTATCCCGTGAACGGTAAATGCCACGTGAAATCCGTGACATACTACTGATTGAAAATTTCCTCAGGAGGACACTGAAAGAAACCCCATCAAAATCCAATAAAAATAAAGATTCTACAGTCAAATATAAGAAAACATCAAATTTAACACTTTTTGGCCCCGTTTTCAAAGACGGGTGGGGCCACAATGACCAAAACTTAGCCAAGCCTTTCTTTTGTGCCAAGGAACATTGTGTTAAAATTTCATAAGGATAGATCAACTTGAACTGAAGTTATTGACCAAAAACAAAAGTGTCTACAGACAACGACAACGACGACAACGACGACGACGACGACGACGACGACGACAGCACCATACCAATATACGACCGCAAACATTTTTGCGGTCGTATAAAAACTTTATTATTGTTGCATGTTATTATAATTTTCAGCCATTGTAGGTGTTTCCTGTTGTCCATTTTTAACATTAATCGAATTATGTTCGCACATTCCAATCGGTAATAGCAGTGAAAAAGTCTGCGGAGTCTGGTTTTTGAACAGCAGAACAGAATTCACTTTCTCTGATTTATCTGGTGTTATATATGTTCCGTTCGCAAACTTGATAACAAATGTTTCAAGTAGTCACGGCATTTGTTATAAAAATTATGTGTGAGTGTCATAATCGCAGTTGTTTTGCTTTATCTTCAACACTTAAAGCCCAAATTTGCCAGTTCCGGTCTAGATCTAGGACCCATGTTATTAACTAGAAAACACGAGGGGACTTTATAAACATAAGTGGATGATATAAATCAGATAATGGTTTTTATGAAATAAAAACGATACGCTAGGCTATGGAATAGCCTTGGATAGAAAATTGCGTGTTTGATTGACAAGGGTGTGGTGGCCCATGATGTATTTGTATACTCAAATCGACACTTGCAGTAAGCCTTTCTCGGTACTTCTTTGTAATTTCTTCTGTTGGTCTGCACATGTGATAAAACAGTCACTGATTCGATCAAACCTCTAATTTTATGCCAACAGCAACTCAAAGTAGTTTCGCGCTTTTGTTTGTTTGTTTGTTTTTTTTTGTTCTTGCATTCTCCTAGGGTAGCTCTTTCTCTTCCGCAAAAAACGCAATTCTATCTCTTTCCACCTTTCGTTCTCCATTGCCTAAGTATCTCCACAAACTACAATCACGCTTTGTTTAACACAATTGAAAAGTTTTTTTATAGTATTTGTATATTATTGATTATTGCACAATACCTCATCTTTATTTATTAACTTCTGGATTTAAATTTATAGATTACTGTTCTTATTCTTTTTATCATATCTATATTTATAAATCTGGCTAAGCGATATTGCAATACCAATCCCACCATCCTCTACAAACCTGTTCCCAGTACCACCTAAAGTAAATGTTTATAATACTTTTCAACTTCCACAAGGAAACAGAAAAATTAATACTAGGACGAAACTGGACGCCATTTTGATTTTCGAGAATCTGAAATTCCTATTGGTCAATAGTCTTCTGCGCATGCGTTTTCCTCACTGCGCAAGCGTACTCCTCACTTCATCCCAAGAACTATCTATATAGCTAGGCTATTCCATAGCCTAGCTAATAAATCGCACTGTTTTGTTTTGGGCATATTGACTGATTGAATTTTTCATTTCTTTTTATTGTGAAACACCACTTTACCAGGAAGAGCATGAATAATCGAAATGACATTGGGTGATGCAATTGACAAAGTTTTTCTGGTTTCTCTTGACTAAACAATTCGCATTTTTAAACACAAACTTAGTTTTGAATTTAAGAGATTACTATACTGTCTATTAGGATCTGAGGGGTAAATTGCAGATTTTACTCTAGCATTTTTAGTTTTCCGGTGGTTCCGAAAAACGGACATTTGCGACAGTAAAGTCTTAGATTTACATCTGAAGATCCTAAAATACAGTGTGGTTTATCCCTGAATATCCTAAAATACAGTGTGGTTTATCCATGAACATTTTTTTTAAATACAGTTTGGTTATCTCTATTCAAATGAAAATAAACAAATAATCGTTTTAAAAATATTTCTAAATTACCGGAAATTTTGTAGATAAATTTTGATCGAAATCTAGGCCAAGATATTTCATTTTAGGGCAACATAAAATGATCTGATGGTTATATTTTACTTCCAATTTTGTAACTTTTTTAAGTTTTAGTTTCGGACCAAATCTAATATATTCTGTTTTTTCCGAGGAGTACGAAAAGTAAGTGCTATCAACGAGCAAATTGTTATATAGCTCTTTCACTTTTTTGTTAGATGTAACGTCAGGGTTCTTGTGGGAACTGTAGTGATGTCATCAGCGTAAGGACGGAATTTTCAGTCCAAATGTATACTGACAGACATATCAGTTACATAGCATGGAAAGAGAAAAGCCCAAAATGCTTCCTTGGGAACTCCAAAAGTAATATTGAGCAGTTCTGGCCAAACTTCATTTCGTTTTCCAAGTTGTTTTTGCTCAGTTTATTAAATAACTTGTCATCAATCCCCATTGCCGTTAGTTTTACACAATATATGATGGTCAGCAATATCGAATATTTTTTAAGGCATATATCATGACCATTCCGGTAAATAAGTCTTTTGATATTTGAGATTTTTATATGGAACAATATTATTACTCCTTAAATGCAGGTCAAGTTCGATTTAAAGCTCACCTGGCCTAAAAGGAGATGTGAGCTATTGCCATCACTTGGCGTCCGTCGTCCGTCCGTCCGTCGTAAAGTTTTAAAAAAAATCTCCTCTGAAACCGCTTGGCCAATTTTAACCAAACTTGGTCTGAATTATAAACAGGGTATCAAGATTCAAACTATTGTCCGAGGACCAAACAACACGGCTGCCGTTAATAAAAATATCACATAGGAGGTAAATTGCTGTTTTTGGCAAATAACTCAAAAACCATAACAGATATAAAAAATCTGACGGGGTTAAGGTGATCAGCATGACAAGATCTACCTGCCCTGCAATTTTGAAGAAAATCCGAAAGCCTGTAGAGTTATTGCCCTTTTTCCGCGAAATTTTCAAAATTTTGATATTTTTTATTTTTTATAAAAAAAAACCGTTACAGAAAGAGGTCAACTTTAAACTGCAAAAATGTTCAGCATATCAAGATCTACCAACCTAGATATTTTGAAGAAGATCTGAATACGTTTAGAGGAGTTATTGTCCTTTATTTGTCAAATTTTTTGTAATTCTATACATTTTGCCTTATATTGCAATAAAGATTTGAGATAGAGGTTAAGATTTAAAGCAAAAATTTTTAGTATGTTTAGGACCACATTTTATCTTCATGATGAAAGTCGTGGACATCATCTAAGATGGCTGCCAGCGGGGAACTTAGTTTAACATTGGACCCTATGGGAAAAGAAAACATTCAAAGTACTTCTCCTCTGAGACTATTCGGCCAATTGGAACCATACTTGGTCACAACTGTCCTTAGTTTGTCCCCTTTGAAAAATGTGTCTGGCAAGATCCATATTAGATCCAAGATGGCCGCCCGCGGACAACATAGTTCAACACTGGACCTTATGGGAAAAAAAATTCAAAGATCTTCTCCTCTGAGACTACTTGGCCAGTGGGAACCATACTTGATCACATCTGTTCTTAGTTGGTCCACTTTGCAAAATGCGTCCGGCAAGTCCCCATCAGATCCAAGATGGCTGCTAGCGGGGAACTTAGTTTAACATTGGACCCTATGGGAAAACACATTCAAAGATCACCTCCTCTGAGACTACTTTGCCAATTGGAACCATACTTCATGACAACTGTCCTTAGGTGGTCCCCTTTGAAAAATTTGTCCGGCAAGATCCCATCAGATCCAAGATGGCCACCAGCGGACAACATAGTTCAACACTGGACCCTATGGGAAAAAAACATTCAGAGATCTTCTCCTCTGAGACTACTTGATCATATCTGTTCTAAGTTGGTCTACTTTGAAAAATATGTCCGGCAAGATCCCATCAGATCCTAGATGGCCACAAGCGGGAAACTTAGTTTAACATTAGAACCTATGGAAAACATGCACATTCAAAGATAATCTCCTCTGACACAGTGCGCCATATTACATTTAGGTTTATTATCACACTAGAAAAAGAGATCCTTTATCATTGAGGTTATTGTCTATGCTAGCTTTGGACCAAGTGAGCTACAGGCTCTTGAGAGCCTTTAGTATACTTTAACATGATCTGTTTTAGGGGTTCGGGAGTTGTTAAGCAAACTCACGCAAAATCTGCAAATTTTAGGTTTTCCTGATGATAACTCAGTTTGCTTCGTAAATATTTTAGGACAATATTACTATCCATAAAGTATAGATCAAGTTCGATTTTCACCATCATGATCGGTCTGGGTCTTAGAGTTATTGTCCTTAAAATAAGCAAAGTTCCCGGATGATAACTTGTTTCCGGACAATAACTTGATTTTGCTTTGAATGATGTTTGAAACAGGCTAAATTCTATTTTAACCTTGATTGGTGCTATTGCCCTTGAATTACGCAAAAATCTACATTTTTTGTTACAACTCTAGATTTCCTATGAGGAGGAATAACTGGGTTACCGAAAGCTATATTTTTATATAGCCTAGG
>MJUU01002471.1:100372-114519 GCA_002080025.1 Modiolus philippinarum
TTTTTGGACAGTCATGTATTTTTTAATGAAAATCCAGGTGTTTTACAAAGAAACACCCCAAAAATTTTCGCACCTCGCTCCGCTCGGCGGAATTTCTTTTCAGTTTTCGATTGGAACCCCCCCCCCTTTTCAATTTCCCTGGATCCGCGCCTGATAAAGCAGTGGTATCTTATAGATCTGAGGAAAAATTAACCTTATACCGTTTTAGTATCAAAATAATACTGTCTTGCTTATTATTTTTGCTCATATTTGTTGTCATTATTTAAATGTATTGTTTAAATGTATGTATTTGCTGCAACCCTCATGGGTTAAATAGTTTTAAATAAAGATATCATATAAACGGCATGAACATACAAAGGCTTATGTATAGGACAGGGCAGTTGAGACAAAAATGTCCCTTGGCATCTGTAATAGGTATACTACAACCTCTCTTAGCTTTTAATAATATTGAATATTTACAACCTTCATACGAACGGATAATAAAACAGAAAGATTATAAAACTAGAGAATGTGTCTATAAGACACGGATGCCCCGCCGACAAATTTATGACAATATATAACCTAAGTCAACTGAACAATGATCCTGATGCAAAAATTTAATAAAGTCATTCAAGCATACAATGGAAGTCAAAGTCAACAAATTGTCCAAAATTGGGTAGTTCTCACAAAGATGAGAAATATAATGATGTTGTGTGTAGTTGAGAAAAGTATGTAAAACACGAAATTTACCAAAATTCACTCAAGCATAAACAGTAGGTCAAAGACACTTAATTGGCCTTGATTTGGATAGTACTTGTCAAGTTGATTTATATTTGCATGATGCAACAACATTTGGAAAGTATGTTAAGTTGATGAGAAACTGACTTAAATGCAAAATTTTACAAAAGTCACTCAAGTATAAAATATAGGTCAAAGCCACCTTATTATCAATGATTTCGGCAGTACTCATAAAGGCCATAAATTTGATGAAACATCATTCTGGTATAATGCGTAGTTGTTCCGAAATTGACTTAAATACACAATTTAACAAAAGTCACTCAAGTGTAAAATATAGGTCAAAGCCACCTTACTGTCAATGTTTTGGATGGTACTCATCAAGGCAATTAATTTGATGAAACATCACATTGTTATAATACGTAGTTGTTGAGAAAGGGACTTTAACGCAAAATTTAACCAAAGTCACTCAAGCGTAAAATATAGGTCAAAGCCACCTAACTGTCAATGTTTTGGGTAGTACTTATTATGGCAATTAATTTGATGAAACATCATATTGTTATAATGCGTAGTTGTTGAGAAAATGACTTTAATGCAAAATTTAACCAAAGTCATTCAAGCGTAAAATATAGGTCAAAGCCACCTAAATGTTAATGTTTTGGGTAGTACTCATCATGGCAATTAATTTGATTAAACATCATATTGTTATAATGCGTAGTTGTTGAGAAATGGACTTTAACGCATAATTTAACCAAAGTCATTCAAGCGTAAAATATAGGTCAAAGCCACCTAACTGTCAATGTTTTTGGTAGTACTCATCAAGGCAATTAATTTGATGAAACATCATATTGTTATAATGCGTAGTTGTTGAGAAATGGACTTTTACGCAAAATTAAACCAAAGTCACTCAAGCGTAAAATGTAGGTCATGGATCCCTAATTGTTGGTGAATCTGTTAGTACTAATCAAGGTGCATCTACTGATGTAATATTATGAAAATACCACGAAGAGGTTGCCAATATATGGACCTAAATGCAAAACTTAACATTGGGACGTACGGACAAGGGTAAATCTATATGCCCCTTCCACTTCGTGGCGGGGCATAAAAATATGTTCGACCAGTTCTATCGGAAAGTTGTCTCTGCGATTTCATCGTCTTGCCATTTTCGTGTGAAATACTAATTCTTAATTTTCTTATGGTTCTCAGTAAAAAAAAATGAGACAGTAATTTTAGGGACAACGTCAATAAATAATTGTACCAACTATCCTGTATCTGCCCTGCCACCCCCTAATCATTTAAAAAATAAAGACAAGCAAACTATCTAATAATGAATTTATACATATTTTTTTTTCCTATT
Source organism: Modiolus philippinarum (assembly GCA_002080025.1). Taxonomy (NCBI): domain Eukaryota; kingdom Metazoa; phylum Mollusca; class Bivalvia; order Mytilida; family Modiolidae; genus Modiolus; species Modiolus philippinarum. The sequence goes on from MJUU01002471.1 coordinate 102,444, forward strand.
GTAAATTTATTTTTTCAAGAATATTGAATAAATTTAACACTGCTTACCTTTTTAACTGTTTAACCCACTGTTTACTGATATGAGTTCACTCTGACTGTGTTTAGTTCCGCGTTAATTTCACGAGTTTTTATATGAAAGCCCCTGCGCAGTTACCTGGTGCAACCCAAAGCCCTTGACTTTTCAAGTTTGTTTACAAATATTATTTAGGTGAAAATGCGTAGTATTGGAAAAAAAATATTTGCAAGGTCATTATATGTTATCGTAAATATAAATTTTCAAACATTTTTAGTACAATGCCTACAATATAAATAAATTTGCCTTTGACTATACATATACAACGAGCTCGCGGTCAATATCATAAACAAACTGTCCTTTATTTGAACGGTCGGACATGACCTGAAAAGACCGAAAATTATATGTAATAACGGTTGATACAGTGCTTTTTGTCCGAAATTTGCTTTTTGTCCAAAAAGCAAATTTCGGACAAAAAGCACTGTATCAAACGGTGACAGACTGGACGCGTAAAATGTTAACATACCCGTAACACGCGAATATTTTGCAACCCTTAACCCCATTAATCACAGGGAATTGCTTCCGGGCTTACAAGAAAGGTTTGTTCATAAACAAATATCTGCATTTCTACGGCTGATGTATCAGACCATGATATCGTCACTTGACAATGGGACTAATATATTGTTAGATATAGAAACCAAGAAGTATCTCACTGTACAAAATGCAAACTGGGAGAACAAGAAACCCGAGTAAAGAAAACGCCACAGTCTTTTAGCTATGGGTATTCTTCAAAATCCAGCTTGAAGAACAGATACAAAATCACATAAAGCACAAGCCGAATTCAAGAATGCAAAGAGGAAAGGCCACTACCCTTGGATAGCATATGATATCAAGACGATTACCCGTAAAGGGATAGATAAATGCAAACGGCAAAAAGAAACAATCAGACATTAGACACGCCAGAAAAGTCAAGAGGGAACTGTGGAGAACTTAATGGTAATGTGTGGGGATAGTTAAACCGCAGGACTATTGAGATTACGTGGGATGAAACGATTCTCGACTTAGGGAGCAACCATTTGATTTTTATGGGGGGGGGGGGGGNAAAAAAAAAATCCAGGATGACTATGCGGGTTAATCCAGGACAGGCTTGGAACAAAAATAAAAAGCCAGGATAGAAGTTACACACAAAAAAAATCCAGGATGAAAAATTTGACCATACCCCTCCCTAGAAATCAAATGGTTGCTCCCTTATATAAAACACAAAAACACAGACAGTACAGGAATTGCACCAATGCGAAAAATGGACTTCTCCTTGCCGAACCAACGGAGCAAGCTACAACTATAAACAGTCAGTTTCAATCAGCCTCTTCGAAAAATAAAAACTAGTATTTTAAAACAAGAATTAAACATGATTCAAACTTTAATGTAATATGAATAGACAGTTTTCAACTGCTTCAGCACCGGCGGATTTCAGCATCCGAAAAAGGGGAGTCCAATGGGGTGCCAGAAAAGGGGGATTCCAATCATTTTTTGCCAGTTCTGTCAGTTTTAATCTGCGTGAAAATTGAAAATTTTCCAGTATAGTGGATTCCAACCCTCGGAACCCCTCTATAGATCCGCCAATGTTCAGTAATTGGTTGGGCAGTTCTGAACATGTTCTTTCAGTTCCAGTTCCAGCGACCAATCGAACGAAAAGGAACACACAAGAATAATTTTGTCAAAACTATTTTTACTTGACTATTAATCATTAATTTTTTGTTTTTGGTGTCATAAATTGAATAATAAAACTTTTAAAGACCTTTTATGAAAAAAATTACAACACCAGTTGTTAATCAATAATTTCTCGAAAGACTACTTTTGTCAATTCAAAGGCGATTTGGGTATAAATTCAATGCTCAAACCTCTGAAAATAATTTGTCTGCCATGTATATGTTGTTCGTTTGTATCATTTGCAAAAATCAAGCACATTTTTCCTGCAAAAACTGTTAAAATCGTTTATTGTTTCTCACAATATTCTTTTGGTCGCCATATTGAATTCTGTCTGCACCACCTTTTTTTTCGGCGCAGATGGAACCTGTTCCGAACAATGTTCCATTCTGTTTGATTGTCAGTTCTGGGTGTTCCATTAGTTCAGAACACTCCGAACCTTCCAACCGAGCGCAACCCAACTGTAATGGCCTTTTGGAACTGTCCTAGGAGCTAAATGATATAACTACTTTCCTACTGACCCCATCTTTAGTCACTATAAATGATTAAGTAAGATAAGTCAATAGTGGTGTAAACAAAGCGGTTGATGAAAACATCAGAACGTACAAAAGACAACATTATAGTATAATTGATAATGCTACCGAAGGAAAGTCATATTACATATATTAATCACATATCAAAACAGGACTTATTGTAGTCTTAATTCTGTAGCATGAAGAAAGCTTATGTTGGTGGTGCATTCTGTTAATTTAATGCCAAAGGGCTCAGTGCAGAGAAAGATAAAAAGTCGGTTCATCGTTTGAAAACAAATAAAAAGGACAATGGTACTAGAATGTTTGAAAGTATGCTGTAAATAAGAGCGATATCTGTTTTATTGAGTAACGGATTCATATACAGCCATCATTTACCACCGACAGAAACCACAACTCTGCGTTAAAGATAAATCAAGGATCATGGGAGTGAGGATCGAGGAAGGGGAAATGCATCCTTTCCTTTGAATAGCCAGTTATAAGCCTAAAGAAGTTCAGAGTGACTCTTGACAAAGGAAAAGATGGATAAATTTAAATGAGAAGGAGTTTATATTAAGTTTGTGAGTGACAGGCCGCGTTAACACATCCATAAACTCCCCGAAAATTACTTTTATTTCTTATAATTCATATCCTCTGAACTTAAATATAAAAAACCGAAGTTACTGTAAATTTTGTTTCTGCATGTGCGCATTTCGACAAAGGATGTCTCTTCAGTGCATAAACAATGATGTCACTGAATTTGACGTCACTATATACTGCACTATTTTATCTCGGAGCGTATTTATNGACTTTCTGCTAAGGGGGGGCCCGACCAATATTTTTTTCAAAAGGGGGGGGCCCGGAACCCAATTTTTTTAAAAACCCCTAGGAATTTTAAATATTTTCCGACCTAAGGGGGGGCCCGGGCCCACCCGGGCCCCCCCTAAATCCGCCACTGTTTATGGACAAGAAGCGTTTATCGAGAAATTACATCTTTGTTGTTCATGACGTTGGTCAATAAGATTGGACGTTGCAATATCAATTGGAATTATTGTACTTTATTAAAGTAGCCTCGGTAAATCATTGGATCTCTACTCCGTTGAAGAACTGAAAGCGATCGGTAGGCGGCTGTCTATAAAGCACCTATAGGACACGTTGAAGACTTCCTCGGTCTAGCGTGTTAATATTCTAGAACACCTTTGTCTCATGCTGCTTTTGGCTCGCTTTGGTACGGTTCATCTTGATTGAGTGGTGTTTTGTAATGTTGTACTGGCAAACGAAGTCGTTAAGGACTGGTATGTCGGTGAACATGGAGTTGACGGAAAAGTACTTGCACATCATCTCCTTCATCTCCAGCTTTCGACCACACTCGACTTTTCGTTCTCTGTAGAATAAAGCTCCATGCCTTGGTCCTGGGGCAGCTGCTTGAACCTTTTTTTTGTAGAGCTCTTTTTTCGTTCGCGGTTCTGTATGGATGATTTTCAGAATGAACATGTATACCTTGTTGGTATGTGAGAAAGGACTAGCTGCCCAAATCTCATCACTCCATCAACCACCACGCGCTGCTTCTAGAATTTGCTCCGAACTACTGGTTTGTGCATGTGCTGGCTCACTGGTAATATGAATGTTTTGCTACTCTCAGTCTAGGGTGTAAATCGAGCTTTGGTGTCGCCGATGATCGGTTTGAGGATGATACGGTCAAAGTGTTTGCACAGTCGGGATTAGCATGGAGTCGAGCCAGACTAGGCATGATTTTTTCGCAGATGTTGTGTGAAGTCGTGCCCTTGTGCTTGGCATAGCAAAGATTAAGGTGATAGGCTTCGACTATCATCGTTAGACGCTTGCTAAAATTGATATTTGGTCCTTCAAAATTGTGATCAGACCGATAGATATCATCAGGGTTCCAATTATTCAGCTTGTATACGAGTTCAGCACCGATAGCAGCTACGAAGAGAGACTTCCTGACTCTTCACATGGCACAGGTCTCTCCGCTGCTTCACGTTGTCGGTCATCACTTTGACAAAGCCTAGACCGTGTCCGTCTTCCTACGACGATCATTGCTTTATTTGAATAAATGGACGTCTTCTAAAATTATATTGCACGTAGGAGGTTCACTCACTGCCTCCTCCCACAGTGATCATTCTAAACACTAATCAACGGGAAATCTGTCTAGCAAGACGACACTGTTGACAAACCTCGAGATCCTTCTGAATGATTGATGGCGCGACTATTTTCGTCCGTACGTTTTTGGAAGTAGCTCCATCTGCCAGCCCTTCTACCAGCTGCTGTATTGGGCGTTGTCAAAAGCTTTATAGGATATGCTCATGCCCTCCTGTAAAGGATAAGTGTCTCTACTCATTGATCAATGTATTTGAAACAATGGACATCCTGTATTGATCGAGCCGTTCTACTTCAAGCAATGGAGTGGTGTGCACGACCATTGCTAACTACGCCCTGCTCACAAAAATGTAATGGTGTTCGACGACTTAAATTGATGCTGAGCAAGCAGAACAACTGCGAAGGCTGCTACGTCTACTCGGCTTCTTCCTGTGTCTGAACTACTTCCAAGTTGCAACGAGAATCTATCCAAAATAACACCAAGTTCATTTGAATCGTCTAAAAGGGCAACCAGAATCTCGCAACTCTATGGTTCAAGCGGCCTCACCAAGGAGCACTTCGATACCATGTGTGTACACTGCTGGTTTAAGCCCTATGGCTTCTTGAAATCCATCTCACCAGCAATAAGTCGACAGGGAAGTATCAATGTAATTTGGACGAGTTCTATTTAGTATGGTAAAAGAATGAAATTGAATCCCGGACAACCACGAGTTTGATGCTGCAGAACCATCAGCCCCATATTCACATCATTCTTTGAGTGCGAGCACAAGTGGGAACGTGTGCTTACCATCCACACGCTTATCCTGCGTGGTGATGAAATACTTGCGCAACATAGTAACCGTGAAGGTAGGAAGGAAAACCAATTCCCTTCCCTGGGACTACCACATCTTGTGTAATGTGATAGCAGTTCGTTTTTCATAACTTTCGGATGAATGAAGATATTCATCCCAGGTCATGAACACACTCGTAAAGCGAAAGATGTAAAGCAAACAGAGAACCTATATCCAAATTAAAGGATCTAAATGGAAAGCTAAAAGCAGCTAAGGAAAGAGCTTAGCAAGTGGAGATACTATTTAGTTTTAAACAAAATTTTAGAAAATTTAGATAATGCAAGGTTCCAGATTAATTAGTGTCCGAGACAGCACCGGAGTACCGGCTAATGGGTTGGTGAATACCCTCGGTGACTAACGGTCTACAAGCAGAGGCATCGGCCGAGTGATAATAAATGACAAAATAATGACAAAATAAGTTTCTGTAAATTTATTTTATGCAGATGGCCATTTCGACAACTGAAATGTCTTCATAGCAGACCAAATCAAAACATTCGAAAGAACATAAACCAAAAGATGCATCAAAGCTGATAGAAGACAAATGACGCAAAATAATATAAATCTAAAATCTAAAAATATAAAGAGTTACCTCCATCGGTGCCAGCCATTCTCCTTTCCGCCGATCCGCTTCTCAGGTTTCACACTTAGGCTGTGGGCGATCCAGTATCTCCTGCTGAGCATGACTCTAAAGGCTGACCGAACATATGGACTGAGGTCGAAGAATAACACCATCATGTTTGGGAATTTGTCCGTCGACTTCGATGGTTGACATTTTCGTGGATGGGGTGCGCAACAAAGGAATCCTTGGCCTCTTGAAACACATTGTGATGAAGCACCCGGATCGTTCGATCCCCGAAGACCTTGTAAGATCTTGTGACATGGCAATATTTTCGAGCATCGGGGCCATGTACAGTGATGTGTTGAGTATTCGTAGTTTCTGATACCCGATTCGTGCTCAGAGAGAAAAAAACACGATCACCAACAGCAGTAAACATTTTTTTTTACAATTTAAGGATTGACGTACCGAATATATATCGTTGCAATGCCTTCTTAAACATGAACGAGATCATGTCGCACATCTATAAGCAAGACAGGTTTGGCAGTGGCTGCCCGTGTTCTATCTGCCAAAAGACCTTGACCCATTGTTTGGCCATCGCAGTCAATAAAACCGGGAGCCAACGAGATTGCTATTCTCTGAAACGTCTGGGCTGCATAAAATAAGGATGTATATTCAGCTGCATTGTAAACTGATATAAATAAATTATGCCACTTGTGATCAACCAAACGAAGGTTACTAACCGAAGTATGTGGTGATCAGCAGGTAATTGGCAATGCCGCTACGTTTCTTAGGTGGGTGATTACCTCATCCATGGCAAAAACCCTATGAAGTAAGGCAATAACAGTCGCCTTCAATGCTTTCAAATATATCGTGCACAAAGTGTCGCACCGAATCAAAGCTCAAGCAATTACTCAATTCAAACGAAGGACAGCACAGGTCCAGTTGAACAATCTCATCTCAATCTATGGCATCACCATCATCTATGACTTTGTGCAGAGCTATAAATAAATACACAATGGCTGGATTGACCATCGATTTAAGCCCGACAGCAACAGGTCTACGATTACAACCCCAAAATATCACCATACTCTATATCGCTAGTATACAAGTACAGATCAGCATAGAAACCAAGAATAAGTCTTCGGTCACCTCACAGAGAACTAACTCTTCCTAGAAGACTGGCTTCAATGAACGATGGAAGTGTCTATACGCTGATACAGATATGTTGGTGGATGATGTCGGGGCAGACAACAACAGATTTGTAGCACGACATGAATACATCATTACAGGGGATTGGCAATGCCGTTACGTTACTTAGGTGGGTGATTACCTCATCCGTTGCAAAAACCTTAGGAAGTAAGGCAATGACAGTCGCCTTCAACGCAGCCGTAACAGGAGTTCAGAACGGAACCTCCATGGCTTTCAAAAATGTCGTGCACAAAGTGTTCCACCGAATCAAACCTCCAGCAAGAACTGAAGTCAAATGAGGGACAGCACATGTCCAGTTGAACTATCTCACCTCAACCTGTAGCATCACCATCATCTATGACTTTGTGCAGCGCTATAAATAAATACACAATGGCTAGATTGATCCTCGATTTAAGACCTACGATTACAAAATATCACCATACTCTACATCGCTGGTATACAAGTACGGATCAGCATAGAGACCAAGAATGAGTTTCCGGTCACCCCGCAGAGAACTAACTCTTCGTAGAAGGCTGTCTTCAAACGAACGATGGAAATGTCTATACGCTGATACAGATATGTTGGTGGATGATGCCGGGGCAGACAACAACAGATTTGTAGCACGACATGAATACATCATTACTAAGCCCACCAATAAGCAATTTAGCTAGGGTCATTCCCCTTAACCAACCCGCCCCATACACATCTTTGGGTTTGCCACCGACTATGAAAATGTTCGTCTGCGAATTAAAACACAAATTCTCTGGTGCGTGAAGCTGATGCTAACAAGCGCGGTGCTGTCAACGGCATTGCCAAAGGTATAGCTTGATAAAGATCTCCCCTCTAATGTCTGTAATGAAAGGAGGTTTGATTATCCGAGATAACTAGTCACGACTTCTCACTTCGGTTGACGTATGACCGACAAAAGCGCACGTAAGAAACTTGGATTTATCATAAGTAAGTACGTAAGTAAGCAAATGCTTTATTTAGAGAGGGTGACTCAATTAGAACTTGTCTAATTTGTATTGATGCCCTCTAATAAATATAACAACAAAAATGCAAATATAAAATACAATAATACAAAGATCATCGTCGCATTCCAAACAGACAACACAAGGCCGCAGTGATTGACTACTATCGGCTTCGAAAAATCCTTATGGCCCTCAACGATGAACTCTATACCACTGTGGACTGCAAAACAATACTTCTCACAATCCAAGGGACTTGCAAAGTTTTGGCTCAAGGAGATTCACGGCTTATGCCTTGAAGGCTTCACCAAGAACATTGTCGCTTTGGTGTTTCCGAAAGAATTTCTTCAACATGGAGAGTCTGCTCAACAATGGCGGTGGTAATCGTTCAGACTTCATCGATCTATTTCCCCTCTTTTTCATTGATAATTTATATGAATGGGTAGCGCTAGCAATGTTTGAAGGATCTAAAGTGCAAGTCTGACTGCTGGAAAATAAATGTCATGATCTAAGATAATACAAAGCATAAAATTCAGAAATGGGCAAGATTCACATGCAACTACCGTTTGCCACAATTCCTTAAGATACTCCACGACGGCAGTTGCTACTGGTATACCATAACACTGTGCGCGAAACAACTCGTACGGCAATCAAAGAGATTTAGCGACAGATGCTACTCAATAGTAGTAATGTACGTGGCACCCAACAGTCCATCACCTACAGACGGAGGCACGGAGATTCTCAAAACCACGATAGCCATCAAACGCATGCAAACTTATCTCTCTGATCAAGACGGCTGCCTTTTTGAACTACACATCACCATACATTTTCGTCTCTGTGAAGTATAAATAAACGGCTAATCAAGAATATGACTTGAACTTGACGAAAAGACAAACTAACACAATACAACGGGCAGCAAAGAAGTTCTTATGGTCGTCATTCGCTTGTCCCGCACAAACTGCAAAGGTGTTCATATGATCATAAGCTGATCAATCAAAACGAACACTAGGCTACTACAGAAAGGCTCCACTGGAATATATCTGATGCTGAGCGTTATCTAGAACATGCGGGGTTTTGTGGTGTTCTATCCATACCGGTCGAGCTTATCATAAAAGCCTATATCATGGTAGCCAAGACCATTCAGTCTATCTGCCCTCGGTATTTGTTCCAAAGCCATCGGCATGGGTTGTACTTGAAGCGCGGTTGGTGTGTTTTTACAGTGAAACCTAGTGGCGACGGTTTCTACCCTTGGTCAAACATTACTCGCCTTATCCAGGGCGATGGACTCTATTTGAAAAGCGATCGGCATATCTACTACGATCGTTCTGGCCTGATCTTTTAAAATATCCAACAGGCCGTTCAAGAACATTTCACTGCTTGGCATTCTCCTAAAAAATAAATGATGATGTGGACGCAAGCTGAATCAATTATGAAGTGCTCATCCCAGAAATCCAGAGATATGAGCATGACTTGAAGATTTACAACTAAATGGATTAGATCTCCTCCATTGCCATAGGTTTTTTTTACTTGAGCAGTCTCTTGTTGACCAGTGGAATCGTGGAGTGTGCTCTGGCTGGTCGATGTGGTTGTTTTGGCATTTACCTTGTAGTTTCCATAACCTGTCTATGTTATAATGTATCACTGGTGGTTTGGTCATGACTATAATGCCTGAACATGGTCTGAATTGTGGTTGCTATGAAAGATTTTTACTGAAAAGTTGGGTGTAAAGAAAATCGGCCGGTATACACCACTACCCTTTTTATCGGAAAATTGTCAGTCTATGGTGAGTCTGAAGAGTCAATGCAGTTAATTATTATCGTTCATAACTGGAAGAAAATGAAAATAGACTGTTTTGTAAGCCAATGTACAGATATTCAAAAAGTTATACCCAAAGGCTCCACATTAGTTCCTCTTCTCCTAATATAGACGATATTATTCTCTTTTTTTGTTTGGATACAATATTGCAAATGTCTCCTAAAGATGATCTTACTCATGTTTGGTAAGGAGAAAGTAAAAAATGATTGACCCCGCGCCAATGCATGCTTGCAAGCTGACCTCGAAAAGTTTCAGAAATTTATGATTTGGTAAAGGTCAGCACGATATTAATTTCCATCTTTCAAAATTTGTGATAAAATTATTTTGGGTTGGACAGGGTAAGGGCTATGTATGTCATTGTAGCTGTTTTATGTCAAATTATGTATGCATGCTTGCACTGCACATATGTATACTCTCAATATAAGGTTGGGGTTATACTTTGATAGATATCCTTGAGTTCGTCCTTCGCACTTTGGTTTCTGGAGCAAAATTTCAGAATACTTTTTTTTCAGTAGCATAACTTGAGAATGCTTGTACGTATTTAAAAAAAAGACTTTCATAAATCACATAAATGAAAGTTTAATTAAGATATAAAAAGGACAAATGTAGATTTTAGGGTCAGTATGTCAAAGTTCAAGGTCAAATGTACTTACAGAATTTGTAATTTTGTTCTAAAATCGGTTTCTTGAGCATAAGTTTGGATTGCTCTTAGATTTTTTTCATGCAATGCAACTTTTATATATGAAAGCTTCAGAGCCTAAATTTTAGTCAGTATGTCAAAGGTTAAAGTCACATCGTACTGACAGAACTTGAAAATTTGGACAGAAAATGTATTTCCCGGGCGTAAGTCTAGGATGCTTTTATATTTTTGAATGAAACTTACATAGATTAAAGCTTCAGCGGTAAAGGAGGGTAGCAGTTGTAAGACTGAACACTTTGCCAGTTAATTTTATGTTTGTTGACGATCCCGCAAAAAAAAAAAAAATAAAATAAAATCATTAAAAAAAACATAAAAAAAGATTTTTTTTTTAATGAGTGAAAAATCATGAATGCAGCGTTGTTCGCCATCTAGCAATGAATTCCGCTTAAACCGGTGCTAGGGGTCGTCTTGACCTTCCTATGAGGTATGAGCTATAGCTTATTGTTGAAGACTGGTTTTGCCATGCATTTGCAGAGACTTTGTCTCGTGTGCATTTACTCCAAACCCCTTCATTGATTACCAAACGATTTTGGACCAGTCTGTCAGTTCTAAGATATTAGGCTGTAGTAACTAACTTCTTATTTAACTACTCATACTTAGTTTACTTCAATATTTATTTTATCTTAGTAATTTATTTTAGTGCTTAATAGCCTTCAAATATATAAATCATTTATCTTATAAATGGTTGTATATCACTTGTTTTGACATATCCATCACTGTCTGCACTGTATTGTGTTTTAATTTTGTTATGCCTTTTATCTTGAATAAATATTATTATTATTATAAGGTCAAAAGTCAAGGCCAAAGTCAAAGTCAAGGTCAAAAAGGTACATAACTACAATAACTGATAACGTTTGCAGGTCGAACATTGGAATCATGAGTCGGAAACGCACTTATGATGACTGAAACTTTATTTCGGCCGCAAATTGGTATATATCATATGATTTACATTTGAATTATCAAACTTGCATATAGATCAGAATGACAGCTACTGATTTAAGAGGTCAAAGGTAAAGGTCACACATAATTCAGGTATAATATATTTTTATCATACCTCAGGGAATATATATAGTCCCTGCATACCTTCAGATTGCCATCATGAATTTTGAGTTCAATAAACAGACATGGGCTTAACTTTTTATATTTAGAAATTATCTAATTTGAGAACTTCTCTATTTTTAACCCAGTATATTTTTCGTCCAATGAAATGTCCGCTTGCATTTTTTGCACTACTATTTTCTCAGACCGGAAGTGTAGAAATACTCATTCGAATCTTTAAAAGACAGAAAAATAACGAGAATAATCATGTTAATCAAAGTAAAGGTAACAAAAACACATTGGTTTTCAAACGGAAAGATCTTGGCATTTAGGACAGTGCCTGTAAAGATTTTGTCGCCTACCTTGGCTCGTAGACTTTCTCCCGGTCAACAGTAGCTGCGGAACACAGGCACTTGTTTCATAAAGAAAATTCCAGTCCCTCCCTCTCTTCTTCCACAAGGTTGAAGAAGAGAGGGAGGGATTGGAATTAGGTGGAAGAAGAGAGGGAGGGACTGGAAATTTCTTAATGAAACAAGTGCCTGTGCTGCTGAACCGTAGCTCTATAGGTCCTTTTATTTTTTCTGATTTGGCGGAACTATCAGAAATTAGCACAAGGACCATAAGAGCTACGG
>MJUU01002471.1:147511-162104 GCA_002080025.1 Modiolus philippinarum
AACTTTTCTGTTGATACCAGAATTTATTTCTACAAATTATTTTGTCAGAAGGACATTCATTGTTCAAAGTTGCTAAATGTTTCTTCTGTACTTCTACCCGGGGCATAAGTGTTTCACAATTCACAAAACACATCTTGTTTGGTCCAGTGATAATTTACCCGGTTTGTACCAAATTGATGACCATTTTGAAATGACCGTGGAACTGTCGGATAAATTTGATTGAAAAGCAGCTATGAGCCATTATCACATGTTTTGTTTCCAACTGGACCAGTGAACTTAGAGAAAAAATAAAACTTATCCAATGTTAAACAATGATTCCTGTAGATGTCCATCTCGAAGGCCTTCAAAGCATCTAAGGACCACTGGGACTAAGTCAGATTCCAAATGGCCAAGTTAAGTTTCAGATAATTAGCACAGGTTCCACTGAACCTAGTGTCTCGCCTTCTCATTCCACTTTCATTATAATTTAGCCTATATTGAGAGTGGTTGCTAGGAACTCTAAGAAAAAAGTAATCTATCAGAGTATCAGGAAATTTACCAAAACTGGAATAACTAGAGCTGTCGGCAAAGCCAGATTAATACCCTCCCCCTCCCCTTTGCATCTGAATTTGAGTACCGAGGCATGTCATTTTGAAGTTTTGAACTTTAATGATATATTTTTCCGTAAGTAAATCAAACAGAAATTTATCCTGTCAAGAATGAAGTTGCATGTTTAATTCTCATCAGGTCATATCTACTACTGTATATAAAGGGTAATACATTAAATAATAAGGTGGATTCAAGGACGATTTAACCAACTTCTGGACACAAAATGAACAATGATTTGCTATCTTTAAGGTCAAAGTCAAGGTCACAGTGATCTAAATTTACTAAACCACACAACACCTTCCCATGATGCATCTACATACTAAGTTAATAATCCTAGGTGCAGTACTTCATAAGTTCTTTCCCAACCACGATGTGCACTTTTTTCTATCGTTTAAGTCAAGGTCACAGTGATCTAAATTTGGTACGCAACACATCACCTGACCATGATGCATCAACACACCACGTTTGATAATCCTGGGTGCTTTGGTACAAAAGTTCTGCTCCGGACACGAAATGCACATGGTTTTACTACCATTAAGGTCAAAGTCAAGGTCACAGTGACCTAAATTTGGTACGCGACACATCGCTTTTCTATGATGCATCTACTCACCAAGTTTGATTATCCTAGGTGCTATGGTACAAAGGTTATGCTCCAGACACGAAATGGACAGTTTTACTATCATAAATAACAAAATACCGAGGTTAATATGACAAAAGTTAAAGTCAGAGTCACAGTGACCTAAATTGGTATGAGACACAGCACCTGACCATGATGCATCCACACACCAAGTTTGATAATCCTTGGTGCTACAGTACACAAGTTCTATTCCGGAAACGAAATGCACATGGTTTTACTATCATAAAGGTCAAAGGTCAAAGTAAAGGTCACAGTGACCTAAACTTGGAACGCAACACATCACCTGCCCATGATGCATCCGCAGACCAAGTTTGATAATCCTAGGTTCTATGGTACAAAAGTTCTGTTCCGGACACGAAATGGACATGGTTTTACTATCATAAAGCTCAAAGGTCAAAGTAAAGATCAAAGTGACCTAAATTTGGTATGCAACAAATCGCCTTCCCATGATGCATCCACACACCAAGTTAGATAATCCTATGTGCTACTCTACAAAAGTTCTGCTCTGAACACGAAATGCACATGGTTTTACTATTACAAGAGGCTCTCAAGAGCCTGTATCGCTCACCTGGACCATGGCTGACATATATAAAAGGCATTTCCAATAGGAAAAACAAAACATAAAATTTAGCAGAATATTTTTTTCCCTAAAATTAACGTATTCTTGTTTGGTTTCCATGGCAACCGAAAGATCCACCATCCATTACAACCCATAACAGAACACCATTCAAAAAAAAAATTTGGGCAGGGGTTCCCCTCATAATCAAGGTAATACATAATGCTGAAATTGAAACATTCAGACCACAATTCAAATAAAAATTCAAAATTTGGGCAGAGGTTCCCCTTAAAATCAATAATGCCAATGTAAAAACTATGTTCCAGATGGTGGCCATCTTGGATGAGGTATGGACCTGCCAGATATATTTTTTGGATGGGACCACCTAAGGACCATTGTGGCTTAGTTTGGTTCTAATTGGACCAGTAGTTTCTGAGAAGAAGATCTTTGAATGTATATTCCGCAGGGTCCAATGTTAAAACTTTGTTCCCGCTGGCGGCCATCTTGGATGAGGTACAGACCTGCCAGATACCTTTTTTGGAAGGAACCATCTAAGGACCATTGTGTCTAAGTTTGGTTATAATTGGACAGGTAGTTTCTAAGAAGATCTTTAAATGTCTTTTCCATAGGGTCCAATGTTAAAACTATGTTCCCCACTGGCGGCCATCTTGGATTAGGTACGGACTTGCAGGATACCTATTTTGGAAGGGACCATCTAAGAACCATTGTGACTAAGTTTGGTTATAATTGGACTGGTAATTTCTGAGAGGATTTTGAATGTAAGTTCCATTGGGTCCAATGTTAAAACTATGTTCCCCGCTGGCGGCCATCTTGGATTAGATACGGACTTGCCAGATACCCTTTTTGGAAGGGACCATCTAAGGACCATTGTGTCTAAGTTTGGTTATAATTGGACTGGTAGTTTCTGAGAAGAAGATCTTTAAATGTCTTTTCCATAGGGTCCAATGTTAAAACTATGTTCAATGCTGGCGGCAATCTTGGATTAGGTACGGACATACCAGATACCTTTTTTGGAAGGGACCATCTAAGGACCATTGTGTCTAAGTTTGGTTATAATTGGACAGGTAGTTTCTAAGAAGAAGATCTTTAAATGTCTTTTCCATAGTGTCCAATGTTAAAACTATGTTCCATGCTGGTGGCCTTCTTGGATTAGGTACGGACCTGTCGGATACCTTTTTTAGAAGAGACAATCTAAGGACCATTGTGTCTAAGTTTGGTTATAACTGGACTTGTAGTTTCAGAGAAGAAGATCTTTGGATGTCTTTCCCATAGGGTCTAATGTTAAAACTATGTTCTACGCTGGTGGCCATCTTGGATTAGGTACGGACTTGCCGGATACCTTTTTTGGGAGGGGCCATCTAAGGATCATTGTGACTAAGTTTGGTTATAATTGGACTGGTAGTTTCNGTGGCGGCCATCTTGGATTAGGTACGGACATGCCGGAAACAATTTTTAAAGGGGACCACCCAAGGACTATTGTGACCAAGTTTGGTTCCAATTGGCCCAGTGGTTTCAGAGGAGAAGATCTTTGAATGAAAAGTTTACGACGGACGGACGACGGACGCCAAGTGATGGCAAAAGCTCACCCTGGCATAGCCAGGTGAGCTAAAAAAGGGAAAAGTCAAGGTCAAAGTGACCTGAATTTGGTATCCGACACATTGTCTTCCCCTAATGCATCAGCACACCAAGTTTGATACTTCTTTGTGCCACGGTTCAAAAGTTCTGCTCCGAACACGAAATGCACATGGATTTACTATCATAAAGATCAATAGTCAAAGTCAAGGTAACAGTGACCTTAGTTTGGCACGTGACACAATCTCTTTCCCTGATGCATTCACACACCAAGTTTGATAATCTTAGGCGCTACGGTACAAAGGTTCTGCTCAAGACACGAAATGCACACGGTTTTACTACCATAAAGGTCAAAGTAAAGGTCACATTGACCTAAATTTGGTACGTAACACATCGCCTTCCCATGATGCCTCCACACACCAAGTTTGATAATCCTACCCATGATGCATCCACACCACAAGTTACATAATCCTAGGTGCTACGGTACAAAAGTTCTGCTTTGGACATGAAATGCACATGGCTTTCATATCATCAAGGTCAAAGGTATAGGTCAAGGTCACAGTGACCAAAATTTGGTACATTACACATCGCCTCCCCATGATGCATCCACATACAAAGTTTGATAATCCTAGGTGCTACGGTAGAAAAGTTCTGCTCCGAACTGCATATTACTATCATAAAGGACAAAGGTCAAAGTCCAGGTCACAGTTACGTACATTTAGTACACATATCGCCTTCCCTGATGCATCCACACACCAAGTTTGATAATCCTACGTGCCAAGGTACAAAAGTTCTTCTCTCGACACGATATGCACATGGTTTGCCATCATAAAGGTCAAAGGTCACATTGACCTAAATTTGGTACGTGACACATCTCCTTCTCATGTTGCACCCACACATTAAATTTGATAATTTTAGGTGCTATGGTACAAACATTCTGCTCTGGACATGAATACGCATGATTTGACCATAACAAAGGTTAAAGTCAACGTCACAGTGACCTAAATTTGGTACGCAACACATCACCTTCCCATGATGCATCCACACACCACGCTTGATAATCCTGGGTGCTTTGGTACAAAAGTTCTACTCCGGACACGAAATGCACATGGTTTTACTACCATTAAGGTCAAAGTCAAAGTCACAGTGACCTAAAATTGGTACGCGACACAACGCTTTTCTATGATGCATCCACAGACCAAGTTTAATTATCCTAGGTGCTATGGTACAAAAGTTCTTTTCCGGAAACGAAATGCACATGGTTTCACTATCATAAAGGTCAAAGGTCAAAGTAAAGGTCATAGTGACCTAAATTTGGTACGGAACACATCACCTGCCCCATGATGCATCCGCAGACCAAGTTTGATAATCCTAGGTTCTATGGTACAAAAGTTCTGTTCCGGACACGAAATGGACATGGTTTTACTACATGTATTATAAAGGTCAAAGGTCAAAATAAAGATCAAAGTGACCTAAATTTGGTATGCAACAAATCAACCTTCCCATTATACATCCACATACCAAGTTAGATAATACTAAGTGCTACTCTACAAAAGTTCTGCTCCGAACACGAAATGCACATGGTTTTACTATTAAAAAGGGCAAAGGTCAAAGCAATCTAATTGAAATTCGATGTTCGCACTTGCTCCCCTTTTTTAATTTTTTAATTTTTTTTATGTCGCTCGTAGGACGAGCGACATAAAAAAAGAGGAGCAAGTGCGGGCATCGAATTTTAATTTGATTGAGGTCAAAGTGACCTGAATTTGGTATGTGACACATTGTCTTCCCCTAATGCATCAGCACACTAAGTTTGATAATCCTATGTGCCACGGTTCAAAAGTTCTGCTCCGGACACGAAATGCACAAGGTTTTACTTCATACAGATCAATGGCCAAAGCCAAGGTCACAGTGACCTTTATTTGACACAATCTCTTTACCTGATGCATTCACACACACCAAGTTTGATAATCCTAGGTGCTACGGTACAAAAGTTCTGCTCCAGACACGAAATGCACACGGTTTTACTACCATAAAGGTCAAAGTCAAGGTCACATTGACCTAAATTTGGTACGTAACACATCGCCTTCCCATGATGCCTCCACACACCAAGTTTGATAATCCTAGGTGCTACGGTACAAAAGTTCTGCTTTGGACATGAAATGCACATGGCTTTCATATCATCAAGGTCAAAGGTATAGGTCAAGGTCACAGTGACCAAAATTTGGTACATTACACATCGCCTCCCCATGATGCATCCACACACAAAGTTTGATAATCCTAGGTGCTACGGTAGAAAAGTTCTGCTCCGAACTGCACATTACTATCATAAAGGACAAAGGTCAAAGTCCAAGTCACAGTTACGTACATTTATTACACATATCGCCTTCCCTGATGCATCCACACACCAAGTTTGATAATCCTACGTGCCAAGGTACAAAAGTTCTTCTCTGGACACGAAATGCACATGGTTTGCTATCATAAAGGTCAAAGGTCACCTTGACCTAAATTTGGTACGTGACATATCACCTACTCATAATGCATCCACAAATTAAGTTTGATAATTTAACTATTTTTATAGTACTATTTTCGAGGTCTGTCAAACATTGGCGTATTGAAATAGTGTAGTGCGCCCTGACAATATTATGGCTTTGACATTTAACACAATCTGGGCACACAGAAGCTATAGTTAGTCGTCATATAAGCGGGAGGTTGATGCATCAATAAACCTGGTTTAACCCACCATTTTATTTATAAAATGCCCGTTCCAAGTCGGGAATATGACGGCTTGCCAAAAATGTTCTGTGTCGGATTGTGTTCCCCTGATTCAGTCGAATGTTATACGGATTTTCCTTACTGGTCTCTTCCTTTGATCGATTCTGACTTTTGTTGTCACTTTCATTCTTTTAGGTGCTATGGTACAAATGTTCTGCTCTGGACATGAAATACGCATGATTGACCATAATAAAGGTCAAAGTCAACGTCACAGTGACCTAAATTTGGTACGCAACACATCACCTTCCCATGATGCATCCACACACCAAGTTTGATAATCCTGGGTGCTGTGGTACAAAAGTTCTACTCCAGACACGAAATGCACATGGTTTTACTACCATTAAGGTCAAAGTCAAGGTCACAAGCCAAATTTAGTATGCCCTTGATGCATCCACATACCAGAATTGATATAATCCTAGGTGCTATGGTACAAAAGTTATGCTCCGGAAACTAAAAGCACATAGTTTTATCATCATAAAGAACAAAGGTCAAAGTCAACGTCACAGTGACCTAAATTTGGCACGTGACACATTGCCTTTCCATGATGCATCCACACCAAATTTGATAATTCTAGGTGGTACGGTACAGTAGTTCTGCTCCGGACACGAAATGCACCTTATTTTACTATCATAAAGGTAAAATGTCAAAGTCAAGGTCTCAGTGACCTACATTTGGTACACGACACATCGACTTCCCATGATTCATCCACACACCAAATTTGATATTCAAACCTTGATGAATCCACACACAAAGTTTTATAATCCTAGGTGCTACGGTACAAAAGCTCTGCTGTGGACACACAAATGCACATGGTTAACAATCATAAAGGTCAATGGTCAAAGTGAAGGTCACAGTGACCAAAATTTGGTACGCAACACATCGCCTTCTAATGATGCATCCACATACAAAGTTGGATAATCCTAGTTGCTACGGTACAAAAGTTCTGCTCCAGACACGAAGTGTACACGGTTTACCATCATAAAGGTCAAAGGTCAAAGTCAAAGTCACAGTGCTCTAAATTTTGTACACGACACATCCCCTTCTATTCATGCATCACATCAACACACCAAGTTTGATAATCCTAGGTGTTATGGTACAAAAGTTCTGCTCCAAACTAGCTTCGGGACCGTAGCTCTTATGGTCCTTGTGCTAATTTTTTGATAGTTGCGGACCATAGATGGTCCGCCAAATCAGAAAAAAATAAAAGGACCTATAGAGCTACGGTTCCGCAGCTAGCTCCAAACATGAAATGCATACTGTAAAAGGGGAAATTTCCGAGAGGGCTTCATTTTCGCTAATTTCGCGATTGGCACATATTCGCGAAAATTCCCCCTTCGCGTAAATTTGCTACCATTAGACATGTAACGAAACCTAAGTGAGAATTGCGAAAATAAAACTTTGTGAATAGGTTTATGAAATAAAATCGCGAAATTTAAACCACGCGCAAATATCCCCTTTTACAGAATGGTTTTACTATCATGAAGGTCAAAGGTCAAAGTCAACGTCACAGTGACGTAAATTTTGCATGCAACAACTTGCCTTACAATGATGCATCCACACACCAAGTTGGATAATCCTAGGTGCTAGGGTACAAAAGTTCTGCTCCGGACACAAAGTGCCCATGGTTTTACCATCATAAAGGTCAAAGTCAAGGTCACAGTGACCTAACTTTTGCATGCGTCAATTGCCTTCCAATGATGAACCCACACACCAATTTTGATAATCCTAGGTGCTGTGGTACAAAAGTTTTGCTATGGACAGGAAATGCACATAGTTTTACTATCATAAATGTCAAAGTCAAGGTCACAGTGATCTATATTTGGTACGCAACACATCACCTTCCCATGATGCATCCACACACTAAGTTTGATAATCTTAGGTGCTACAGTTCAAAAGTTCTGCTCCGGACATAAAATGCATATGGTTTTACTACCATAAAGTTCAAAGTCAAGGTCACAGAGACTTTAATTTGATACGCGACACATTGCCTTCCCATGATGTATCCACATACCAAATGTCAGAATCCTAGGTGCTACGGTACAAAGGTTCTGCTCCGGACACGAAATGCACACGGTTTTACTATCATACAGGTCAAAGTCAAGGTCACCTTAATCTGGTCTGTGACACATTCACTTCCTGTGATGCATCCACACATCAAGTTTGATTATCCTAGGTGTTATGGTACACTTATGCTCCGGACACGAAATGCACATAGTTGGACAAAGGTCAAAATCAACGTCACAGTGACCTAAATTTGGCACATTCCATGATGCATCCACACACCAAATTTGATAATTCTAGGTGCTACACTACAATAGTTCTGCTATAGACACGAAGTGCACCTGGTCTTACTATCAAATAGGTCAAAGGTCAAAGTCAAGGTCACAGTAACCTAAATTTGGTACACGACACATCGATTTCCCATGATTCATCCAAACACCAAGTTTGATATTCCAACCTTGATGCATCCACTCACCAAGTTTGAAAATCCTAGGTGCTACGGTACAAAAGCTCTGCTGGGCGGGGACACATAATGCACATGGTTAACAATCATAAAGGTCAAAAGTCAAAGTCAAAGTCACAGTGACAAAAATTTGATATGCGACACATTGTCTCCCCATGATGCATCCATACACCACGTTTGATAACCCTAGGTGCTACGGTACAAAGGTCCTGCTCCGAACATGAAATGCACATGTTTTTTTTTATTAAAAAGGGAAAAGCCAAGGTCACAGTGACCTAAATTTTGTAGGCGACACATTTTCCTACCCATCATGCATCAACATGCATACTAAGTTTGATAATCCTAGGTGCCGTGGCACAAAAGTTCTTCTCCAAAGATCAAATGCACATGGTTTTACCATTATAAAGTCACAGTGACCTTAATTTGGTATGTGACACATTTCCTTCCCATAATGCATCCACACACCAAGTTTGATCATCCTAGGTGCTATGGTACAAAAGTTCTGCTCTCTGGACACGAAATGCGCATGGTTTTACTATCATAAAGGCACAGGTCAAAGTCAAGGTCACAATAATGCAAATTTGGTACGCAACAAATCCCCTGCCCCTGATGCATCCACAAACCAAGTTTGATAATCCTAGGTGCTATGGTACAAGTTCTGCTCCGGACACGAAATACTATCATTAAGGTCAAAGTCAAGGTCACAGTGCCCTTAATTTTGTACACGACGCATCCCCTTCCCTTCATGCATCAACACACCAAGTTTGATAATCCTAGGTGCCACGCTACAAAAGTTCTGCACGGAACGAGAAATGCACAGGTTTTACTACCATAAAGGCCAAAGGTCAAAGTCAACATCACAGTGACCTAAATTTTGTATGCAACACATCACCTTCCCATGATGCATCCACACACCAAGTTGGATAATCCTAGGTGCTACAGTACAAAAGTTCTGCTCAAGACACGAAGTGCAAATGGTTTTACCTTCATAAAGGTCAAAGTCAAGGTCACAGTGACTTAAATTTGGTACGCAACTCATCACCTTCCCATGATGCATCCACACACCAAGTTGGATAATCCTAGGTGCTACGGTACAGAAGTTCTGCTCTGGACACGAAATGCACATGGTTTTACCATCATAAAGGTCAAAGGTCAAAGTCAAGGTCACAGTGACCTAAATTTGGTACACGATGTTGCCTTACCCTGATGCGTCCATAAACAAAGGTTGATAATCTTATGTGATACGGTACAAAAGTTATGCTGTGAACATGAAATGTATATGGTTTTACTATCATAAAGGTCAAAGCCAAGGTAAAAGTGACCTTAATCTGATATGGGACACATCACCTTCCCATGATGCATCCACATACCAAATTTAATAATCCTAGGTGCTACAGTACAAAAGTTCTGCTCCGGACAGGAAATGCACATGGTTTTATATATTACTATTAGAAAGGTTAAAGGTCAAAGTCAGGGTCACAGTGACCTAAATTTTGTACGTGACACATTGCCTTCCCATGATGCATCCACACACCAAGTTTGATAATCCTAGGTGCTACGGTACAAAAGTTCTGATCGGGAAACAAAAATAGAAGGACAGACAGACAGACAGAGGGATGGATAAGGTGATTCCTTTATACCCCCCTAACTTCATTTGCATGGTATATAAAATTTTTGAAATCTAAGCTTGAAAATTTGTTTTTCACTAAAATTCATTCAAAAAGCACAGTTGCTTTCTAGAATTCCTAAAAATTGCTGTCTTTGAAAGTTTCAGAAAATATACCAAACTTGGAACCTATTTTTTTTTTTCTAAATTATTTTCAGGATTATGTCTTGCATGACAAAATGTCTAAAATACTTGATGGAATGCAAAAATTTCAAAAATAGTTAGTCTTAGACAATTTCAGGAAATTTACAAAAGTTGGAACCGGAATGAAATTCAGAATTTATTGCCCATCTTTATACTATGTGCAACAATTCTACATCAAAATTAAATTTCCAGAGTTCCAATTTGTTTAAACATTGCTATATGGACCAAAATTTAAAATTTAGCCAAATTTATTGATGCAGAAAATATAGGTCAATGTGACATAATTCTCATATGAATGTTGGTTACTACTAAAGATGTAACCATTTACCAATCATCATCTGTCTAGGGTATGTAGGTGCTGAGATATGGTGCAAACAAAACAATTTGATCATAAATACAGTTAAACAAATGGCAAAATATGGAAAAATTGGAATTATTTAAAAAAAAAAACTTGGGATTTAATGATGAAGTTGTGTCAAAATTTCTTTGATATTGAGTAAGATTTCAGAGAGTTACTGAAGTTCAAAAAAATATATAAATTAGGGTTAACCAAATGTTAATGATGACCCGCAGCCGGAATATATGGTCACTATGTCTCGCCTTCGCTTAGGTGAGACAAAAATGGATCTCTGAATGTGTTTTCCAACAGTCTACAATGGTTAACTATGTTCTCCACTGGAAGCCATCCTGAATAAAATGCATATTTAATATGAATCTATACGGGAACAATCTAAGGACCAGTGTAGCTTAGTTTGATTTTAATTTGCTATATAGTTTGACAGGAAAAGATCTTTGAATGAAATTATCAATGGGATAACTTTAAAGCTAGCGCCGCATTAGCAGCCATCTTGGATGAGTTGCCCCTCTGTCATGCACTATATTTGATTCTAATTGACCCAGCAGTTTAAGAAGAGAGCATTGTTTCCTTACTTGAAATTATGTTTTATGCTGGCAGCTGTTTTGGATATGGTACCAAAATGTCAGACACCATTTTACAGTCTATCTCTCTAAGAATAATGTCACCATTTTAATTATAACTATCTAAGTAGTTTCAGAGTTTTGAATGTGTTTTCCCATAGAGTCAAATGTTGATTTATGTTCCAACTGTTGACCACCATGGACGGAGTAGGGACAATACACTTTTTGAAAAGAAACCACCCAAGGACCATTTAGTCAAGTTTAGTTCCAAATAGCATCGTGGTTTTACAGAATATAAAGTTTTGGATAAACAGACAGACAGATGATGGAACTGAACTAGAGGACCAAATCTGAGCCTGAATCGCTCACCTGACATACAGCAGGTGATGCCATTGATGTTTATGTTCTGTGCTGGGGTCTTGTTTTTATCAGATCAAAACAAAATAGGCAATCTCAGTTTGGCTGAAATTGCTTCAATTTGATGAAAAAGATGTTTTCCTATAAGGGGCTAAATAATGTTCCAGAGTCATTTTTTTTGTCTGATCCAAACAAAAGAAACTATCTTTGAAAAAGGACCTTCCATACATCATTTTTGTAAAGTTTGGTTGAATTTGCTTCTGTGTCTTGAAGATGAAAACGTGAATTTTCTATAGGGCAAACGTGAAATTATGTTCTGTGCTGGCATCCATGTTTTTTGTTGAATCAAAACAAATTGAGCAATCTTTGTAAAGGACCTTCCATACATTATTTCAGTACAGTTTAGTTCAATTTACTTCAACAGTCTCAGAGCAGATTATGAAAATGATGTTTTTTCCCATAGAGTCCAATGTAAAGGCCCTATCAAGTTAATTTGTAGATTCTCATCCACCTGTTACTAAATCTGGGATGGGTGGGAGCGTTTTATTTTATTTTTTTTACTGATTTTCACTAAAATTGATGGGAATTTAATGAAAATTTCTGGATAATTGAAAATCAAAAAAAATTGAGCTTAGAAAAATGGGCCGGTGGGGATGAGAATCTATTAATTGATTTGATGTGGCCTAAAACTAAGACACGTGCTAGCAACTATGTTTTTTGTTGAATTGAAATGAAAAGAGTAATTTTTGAGTAGAGCCTTTAATACATATTTCCTGTACAGTTAGGCTGAATTTGCTTCTGTGGTTTCAGATGTGAATTTCCAATGTGGCCAATGTTAAACTATGTTCTGTGCTGGCAGCCATGTTTTTTGTTGAATCAGAATACTGAGCACTCTTTGTGAAGTACATTCATTACATCTTTCCAGTTTAGTTTAGTTAAATTTGCTTCATTAGTTTAAGAGCAGATGTTGAAAATGATGTTTTTCCCATTGATCTAATGTTAAAATTCAGATCTGCGCTGGCAGCCATGTTTTATAGAATCTGAACGAAATGAGCAATCTTTGTGAAGGACATCCAAACATCATTCCTGTACAGTTTGGTTGATGTTGCTTCAGTTGTTTCAGAATTGAAGATAAAAATGTAAAATTCACAAAGGGCCAACGTTAAACTTTATTCCGTGCTGGTGGCCATGTTTTTTGCCAAATTGGTATAAAATGAGCATTTGTTGTAAAGGACCTGCCATACATCATTTCAGTACAGTTTAGTTAAATTTGCTTCAATAATTTCGGAGCAAATGTTTAAAATGATGTTTTTCCCATAGGGTCCAATGTTAAAACTAAGATCTGCTATGGCGGCCAAGTTTTTTCTCGAATTGGAAAGAAATGTACAATCTTTGTGATGACCTTCCATACATCATTCCTGTAAAGTTTGCTTGAATTTACTTCAGTAATTTCTGAGGAGGAGATGAAAATGTAAAAATTTAACGCCAGATGACGGACGGATCAGCTAAAAATGATAGCAAAAGCTCACCCTGGTTACAGCAATAACAATATATTGTGTATATAAGCTCTGAAGTACATGTATTTATTAACAAAAAATAAAATTTCTACAGATAAAACAACCAATGTAATACACAATGAAACATTTTGTCATAGAATTTGTAACAAGTATGTCTAACTAAATAAAAATACATTTGAACTCAAAATAATTTACAAAGAAATTAAACTCATAATGTACTTTAACTCTAAATTATGTGTGTAACACAACCAATATACAGCAAAAACTATCAAAACTTAATATACTTTAATACAGAAGAAACTCGAGTTACTGTGGCCTATTGGGCCACTGATACACCCCGCTCCCATCTATTTCTGAATTTTTGTTTTTAAATATATTGGAAAACAAAATACATAGTGCACATCTACAATATGTAATTAAAGTCCTGCATAAGTTTCATGAAATTCCAATCATTGGTTTAGGAGGAGTAGTGGATACCAGGTGGTCAACATATGCTTTGCAATGAGCTAAAATGACAAAGTCCAAAACATGAAAATAAGGCAAAAAAGAATTATTGATGAACAAAATGCATAGTGCACATCTACAATATGTAATTAAGCTCCTGAGTAAGTTTCAAGATATTCCAGTCAGCGGTATAGGAGGAGCAGTTGGTACCAGATGGTCACCAAATGATTTGCAATGAGCTAAAATGACAAAGTCCAAAACATGTCAAAAATCTGGAAAAAAAAGGAATTATTGATAAACAAAGGAAGGACGGATACCATGAATACTATATACCTCCCCCAAAGCAGGGGGTATAAAAAATTATCATAGTTTTGCAGGACTGTCATGGGTGTTTTGCTTTATAGAGTGTGACGGGGGTCGGGGGGTTTGCCCCTCAAGAAATTTTTTTCAGAGATACAAAATGGTACATTCTAAGAGTATTTCAGTAGTCATAGCAAAGGATTTTGAGACCAAACTTTTGTTACAAAAATATTACCGGTAAGTTTGCTTTCATATCTGTGACCACCATTATTTTTTTATACATAGCGCCTATAGTAGATATTTTCAAAACTTGATCAGATGTCTGAAGGAATATACAAAGGAACCAGGTAATTCTGGGATAATTTCCCAATTTGAAATATTATTTTTTCTTGAAAATTAAAATAGCATGACACTGAAAGGGGTGAGCATGAAAGTGTAATTTTGGGTTAAAAAGAGTGACTATTATGTCCAAGGCCTGAGACTGGACAGGTATTGGTGAGTTTCACGGACTTGTAACAAAGGTAGAGTAGGTTTTTATCCCCCCGCTTAGCGAAAAAAGTATAAAAGTTGTCTGTGCCGAAGGTTTCGGAATTTGAAATTTGCCCTCAGGGCGGAAAAATAAGCGAAAATGTATTTC
>MJUU01002471.1:162501-180841 GCA_002080025.1 Modiolus philippinarum
GGATTCTAATTTTGGTAAATTTCCTGAAACTCTCAAAGACCAATTATTTTTTGGAATTTTACCTAGCAACCTGTCTTTTTGATGCCTTATAGTTTTAATGATCATTTTCAATGGTCAGATTGCAAAAAAAATTTGATTCTAATTTTGGTAAAGTTCCTGAAACTCTCAAAGACCCATTATTTTTTGGAATTCTACCTAGCAACCATATCTTTTTCAATTATTTAGAGTTATAATGATGAATTTCAACTGTCAGGTTGCAAGAATCTTTGATTCTAATTTTGGTAAATTTCCTGAAACTCTCAAAGACCCATTATTTTTGGGAATTTTACCTAGCAACCATATATTGTTTGATGCCTTTTAGATTTAATAATAATTTTCAACTGTCAGATTGCAAAAAACTTTTATTCTAATTTTGGTAGTAAAGTTCCTGAAACTCTCAAAGACCCATTATTTTTTGGAATTCTACCTAGCAACCATATCTTTTTCAATTATTCAGCGTTATAAGGATGAATTTCAACTGTCAGGTTGCAAGAATCTTTGATTCTTATTTTTTTTGGGTAAAGTTCCTGAAACTCTCAAAGACTAATTACTTTTTGGAATTTTACCTAGCAACCATATTTTTTTTATGCTTTATAGTTTCAATGACGATTTTCAATAGTCAGATTGCAAAAATCTTTGATTCTAATTTTAGTTAATTTCCTGAAACTCTCAAAGACCTACTGTTTTTTGGAATTCTATCTAGCAACCATATCTTTTTCAACTCCTTACAGTAGTGAAGATCATTTTCAATAATCAAAGTGCAAAAGACTGATTCTAATTTTGGTAAATTTTCTGAAACTCTCAAAGACCGATTTCTTTTTGGAATTTTACCTAGCAACCATATCTTTTTTGATGCCTTATAGTATCAGTGATCATTTTCCATAGTCAGATTGCAAAAATTTTTGATTCTAAGTTTGGTAAATTTCCTGAAACTCTCAAAGACTCATTATTTTTTGGAATTCTACCTAGCAACCATATCTCTTCCAATTCCTTACAGTAAAAATGATGATTTTCAATAGCCAGGTTGCAAAAATCTTTGATTCTAATTTTGGTTAAGTTCCTGAAACTCTCAAAGACTCATTATGTTTTGGAATTCTACCTAGCAACCATATCTTTTTGGTGTTTTACAGTTACGATGATTAATTTAGTTTCAAAAACACTTGTCTTTTTTACAAGGGGAGGGGGTCCAAAAAAGGGGTAGCGGTGGGATCGCAATCTTTGATTGGCTGTTTTTCATTTTTTTTTTCAAGTTTGTCCTCAAAAAACAAGTATGCACAATATAATTCTAATATTAATATTAGCCTTAAGACTTTTTTGCAAGGCAAAGCGATAACAAAAATTTACAATAACATGTAAAGCATAACATGTATAAAAACATCATACAGAAAAATTCGTAATAAAATAATGTTGTATAAAATTATAAAAGGGTCAGTACCATAAGATATCAAAATCACTTTGGTTTCAATTCTTAGAGATGACATATGGCATCTATAACTTTGATATTGATCTACTGATTAATGTAACATAATTGTACATTATAATCTACAAGTGCTGATGGTGTGGAACTTCTTACAATCGACTCTTTTTTTTATGATTGGATATTCGATGTAATAGAAGTCATTAATATAATTCACGCAGGAGAAGACATACTCGATATTCGATGTCATGAAACATATATCAACCAGGTTCTATGTAATACCCCTTGAAAACATATTATAACCTGTTTGGCATTTGTGTATTATTGACAGATCATCAATGTGATCAAAATGTTATCTGTTTAATACAGTCCATATTTATATTTATCCTAATATATAATTTTGGATATCTGCTATAAATTTAATATTGTATTAATGAAGAAACATTTTTATTTTGAACTTTGTCTCTGCCTTTTAATTCACTTAATTCAATAACGACTAAACAATCCAAAACTTTTGCACCAGATTTTTCCAACAGTTTACATGCTGCACTCATTGTACCTATAAAATAAATATAAAATAAATATAAACAAAGATCAATTTCTGTGTAGAGCAGAGCTCATAAAACATGGCTATTAGGGTGATTCACTCTGATTTCTTCAAGTTGGCTTTAGTTACTCCTAAAAGAGATTTTAAGTCACCCTGGGACTTCTCAAAGTTGCATTGAGACATTTATCAATTATGGACTTTTTACGAAGTCAATATGTTAAATATGGACCTGTTAGGTTTATATTGACCGAGGACGAAGTCCGAGGTCAATATTTTCCTAACAGGTCCATATTTAACATATTGACTGAGTAAAAAGTCCATCATTTTTATATTACATATGTTGTTTAATGGTATCGCATGACATTTTCGAGGAGGAAATTTTGTCAATACATCGGAATTCAGTTAGATAAAGAACCTTAATTTGAAGGCGTTTGTGGATCTGCCATCATCTATAATAGGTCATTACATGAGTGATAAATAAATGAAGACATTTCTCTTATATTTGCAAGTAAAAAAAACAAACAAGTAAGCCTTTATATTAGCGCGTTTACGTGGAGTGTGGAATAAAAAAAAACATGTGTCAACTGTTAACGATTTCAGTGGTTGCTCTGTAAAAACAGTTTAACATCTCTTCTATTTCCCCGCTGGAAACTCCAATTAATGTGTAAAGCGTTTACAAATATTTACTATAATATTTTTTTCATAAAACCTTAGTGAAAAACTTTAGTCTGAAAGTCCAACCAGACATGTAGCGTTAATAAAACTAAAAATAGAAACATAGCGTCAATATACTTAAAAATAGAAACATGGCGTCAATATACCTAAAATTAGAAACAACGCTGAAATATACTGAATATTCCTAAAATCACGTGAGCGTATTAGCCAATGAGATTAATAGGAACTTATACCATATGTAATATTTTTAATTATGGCCCATCTATTTTCTGTAAGGAGATGGTAAAGGATGACCATTTGAATCTTAGAAATGAGGGGGGGGGAGTAAATAAACAATTTCATCTAGGTGCCAATAAATATAAAAAATATTATAAATAAATATTCTCATCCTACTTGTCATGAAAATAAATAATCTAATTTTGATTTAAAGAATAAAATTTTAATTGAAAATAGAAATAAATAATTCAATTTGACATTTGGTGAAAATAAATTTTCTTGACAAAATCACCCAAGCTCAAAATCAAAACAAATTGACTTTTGACTTTTTATTAGGACTGCAAAAAATTTAAGGTTGTATAATGGTATGGTGCTGTCGTTGTCTGTAGACACTTTTGTTTTAGGTAAATAACTTAAGTTCAAGTTAAAAATATTCCTTGGCATAAAAGGGAGGCTTGAGTTGGTTTTGGTCATTGTGGCCCCTTCCATTCTTAAAAATAGTAATGGTGGATTACATGGTACCCCACCACGTTTCACAAAATTTCTAAGTTAAAAGGGGCATAACTCCACAACGATGTGTACCACTGAACCCAAATTATACTTGGCCTGTGTTTTGTGGTAAACAATTAACATACCATGTTTGAAGACAGTATGTTATTTCATTCACAAGTTATGAGTACAAAACCCCAAAATTTGCAAAATTTCTAAGCTTAAAGGAGCATAACTCCAGAACCCCTAGGACCTCTGAACCCAAAATAAAACTTGACCTGAGTTTTGTGGTGAACAACTTGCATACCAAGTTTAAAGACCTTGTGTTATTTCGTTCACAAGTTATCAGTCGGAAACCCTAAAATCCGCAAAATTTCAAAGTTTCAAGGGGCATGACTCCAGAACCCCTTGGACCTCTGAACCCAAAATCGAACTTGACCTGAGTTTTGTGGTGAACAACTTTCATACCAAGTTTGAAGACCTTGTGTTATTTCGTTCACAAGTTATCAGTCGGAAACCTTCGGGGGACGGACAGACGAACAGACGGACGGACGGATGGACACACGACTGAGGGTATCACATAGTACCTCACCACTTCGTGTGGCAGTGTATATAAAAGGGGTCCAAAAAAGGGAAAAAATGGGCATTTTCACATATTAGAATTTATTTTATTTATCAGATTGTGATGGGTTTCTTTCAATGTGTTCCTGAGGAAATTTCAAATCTGTAGTATGCCAACAGATTCATCTACCGTTCATGAGATAAATGGGGCCAAAAAGGGGCGAATCTCAAAAAATTATATTTTTATTTTTAGGTCTGATTTTGATCCCATTTTTTTCAATGGATCCCGTATGAAAAATGAACATAGTGCTTAACTATTAGATTTTTGATAACTTATTTCATTTCGGAGCTATAAGGGGTCAATCGAAGGGGTCAATCGGGACCAAAATTGCAAATGTGCAGATTACCTAAAAATTTTATTTTTCATTGATCAGATTTTGATGGGATTTTTTTCTTTATATTCCTCTTGTTGTAACTTTTCAGCAGTATGCCAACAGATTTTGCGTAGCTCTTACAGTTTCTGACCAATAAGGGTTCAAAGGGCTGAAATTGCAATTTTTCAAAATATGTCAAATCTTTCTTTTTTATCGGATTCTGATGGGATTTTTTTCTTTAGATTCCTCTTATTGTAAGCTTATGGTATTATGGCAGCTGTTTTTGAAAATATGACAAATCATAATTTTCAATCGTATTTAAATGGGATTTTTTTCATTTTATTCATCTTCTTGTAAGCTGTCAGTTGTGCAACAACAGGTTTAACATAAATCTTACAGTTTGGAGCTTTCAGGGATCAAAAAATAGAGCAGTGCTCAAGGTCCCCCGCCTTAGAGTTGTATGTTAGATGAATGGAGTTTTTTTTACCTGTTGCCAGCTTTGAGTGCAATATCCTCAAAAACTGAAAGAAACAAGAAAAATTTGTTGGCATTTTCATGAAAGCATTCAAGGAAAGGAATCCAACGGGGAAAATCCCATCGCATTGGATAATAAGTAAAAATTTTACACAAAAACCAAAATGGCATTTTTTGGCCCCCTTCGGTACCTTCAACCCCAATTATCTCAAAAACAGTAAGAGAAAGCAAAACACTGCTGGCAAAATAATGAAAGCATTCATTGAGAGGAATCCAATGAAAAAAATCCCATCAAAATCGGATAAAAAATAAAAATTTCCCACACGAACCAAAATGGCATTTTTGTCTCTCTTTGACCCCTTTTACGTGGGAAATGGTACAAGATGGGAAAAAATGTGCAGGGGAGTGTTTTATTGCATATTTTACAAGAAAGCATTTGCAAAAAACCCAATCAAAATCCAATGAAAAAAAAAAAAATTTTTTTTGGCCCCCTCCCCCCCCCCACCAACACCTTTGACCCCAATTATCTTGAAAACGGTAAGAGATATTGGCATATGTACGAAAGCATTCACTGAGAGAAATGCAATGGAAAAAATCCCATCGAGATCGGATAAAAAATAAAAATTTTCCACACGGACCAAATTTTGGCGCAATAAATTCTATTTTTAGAATTTGTGACATTGACCTTTGACCTACTGACCCCAAAATCAATAGTGTTCTTTCCCTTCGCAATTCCTTCCATCTGTAAAAGTTTTGTTTCAATCGGGCAAGGAATACTTAAGTTATCATCCGGAAACTACTTCTGGAATGACGGAATTCCTTTTACCTGAAAAACGGTACAAGATGAAAAAAAATGTTTGGGGAGAGTTTTATTGCATTTTTCACGAGGAAGCATTTGCAAAAAAACCCATCAAAATCCGATGAAAAATAAAAAAAAAAATTTTTTGGCACCCTCCCCCCCCAACACCTTTGACCCCAATTATCTTGAAAACAGTAAGAGATACCAGAAATCTGTTGGCATTTGTATGAAAGCATTCATTGAGAGGAATCTAATGGAAAAAATCCCATCGAAATCGGATAAAAAATAAAAATTTCCCACACGGNCCAAATTTTGGTGCAATAAATTCTGTTTTTAGAAATTGTGATCTTGACCTTTGACCTACTGACCCCAAAATCAATAGGGTTCTTGCCCTTCCCTATTCCTTCCATCTGTTTCAATCGGGCAAGGGATACTCAAATTATCATCCGGAAACGACATCCGGAAACCCGAGCCCAACACCTTTGACCCCAATTATCTTGAAAACGGTAAGAGATA
Organism: Modiolus philippinarum; assembly: GCA_002080025.1. Classification (NCBI taxonomy): domain Eukaryota; kingdom Metazoa; phylum Mollusca; class Bivalvia; order Mytilida; family Modiolidae; genus Modiolus; species Modiolus philippinarum. The sequence goes on from MJUU01002471.1 coordinate 168,609, forward strand.
CCAGAAATCTGTTGGCATAAGTATGAAAGCATTCATTGAGAGGAATCTAATGGAAAAATCCCATCGAAATCAGATAAAAAATAAATTTCCCACACGGACCAAATTTTGGTGCAATAAATTCTATTTTTAGAAATTGTGACCTTGACCTTTGACCTACTGACCCCAAAATCAATAGATTTCTTGCCCTTCCCTATTCCTTCCATCTGTATAAGTTTTGTTTCAATCGGGCAAGGGATACTCAAGTTATCATCCGGAAACGACATCCGGAATGACGGAATGACGGAAAGGCAAATTCTATAGTCCCCCGCTTTCGCGAAAGGCGGGGGACAAAAAAGCTAATTTTTATGTTCCTTAGTTTGTTATGAGCTAATGACTGTCAAGCTCTTAACTTTGTCCCAATTCATTTTTAAATTATACTTGTTCAATTTTCAGTTGTCGACATGCTGCAGTTGCACACAGCGTAGCAATTTATTGGAAATTGCCCTAGTTATTATCCCCTCACTCTTCTGAAGAAAATGGGGGGATATTGTTTTGGCCCCGTCCATCCGTCTGTCCGTCCGTCTGTCCATTAGATGAGCCTTGTTAGTGGAACTCCTCCTACATTTTCGGATTAAGTGTTTTGGTTTTGTTATAGAATTGTTGCATATATGCTGCAGATGCACAATAAGCTTTCAGATTTTTTATATCGGTCTTGGTGAAAAACAAGAGGCCCAAGATGTCAATTTGACAAATGTGAGCTTGTCAGTGGAACTCCTCCTACATTTTTGGATTTATGAATTTAATTTTGTTATAGAATCGTTAATATATGCTGCAGATGCGCAATAAGCTTTTGGAATTTTGATTCTGGTTCCAACTTTGCTAAATTTCCTGAAATATCAAACACGAATATTTTTGAACTTTTAGTATATGATCTCACATTTTTTGGAAGTGTTTAGAAAAATTTAAAGTTCTGAATACTTAGAATTCTGAAATGTGATTCCAATTTTGGTAAATATCCTGAAAGTCTCAAAGACTACTTAATTTTTGAAATTCTACCTAGCAACCATACTTTCAGAATTTGCTTCAATTAGGACAGACATTTTCACCAATTGGATTTCAAAAATATTTGATTCCAATTTTGGTTAAATTTCTGAAAGTCTCAAAGACAACTTATTTTTGGGAATTCTACCTAGCAACCATACTTCAATAACTTGTTTGAATTAGGGGAGAACATTTTCACAAATTGGGTTTTTCAAAATATTGGATTCCAATTTTGGTAAACTCCCTGAAAGTCTCAAAGACCTCTTATTTTTGGGAATTCTTCCCAGCAATCATATATCCTTGTATTCATTTTTAGTAAAAATAACAATTATCCATATTTTGAATTTCAAATTGTTGAGAAAAATTACAGCCAGGGTCTATAACAACTGTTTTCTGTGTCAAACAGGAAGTGCAGGGATGGCCATCATTTCTGTTGGCACCACTTCTATTTTTTATTAGGATTACTTTTCCAAGTAAATCCAGGTAACATTTAAACTACAGGTCTAAACTGTAAGTGCAAAAACAATCAGTAATTTGAATGTGTTTATCCCTCCAACCTTTTTACTGGAGATTATAATTAAAGGAAAATTATGTATCATTATCTTTCATGTGAAACTAACCTATATGTAGGAGCACATCAAACATAAACTTTTTTGGAGAAAGGAACATATAATTGAAACAGCTAAAATTTAATTTTTTTTTTATTTAATCTACATTCAGGACATTGTTGATCAAGAGATATCAATAATATTTGAATGATTAAAACTGATTTATTGCCATTGTAGAATATTTGATATGCACATTATACAATTCAGAATCAGTGTAAAACTACAAAAGTCATGTAAATTAAGTTGTGGATACATGTAAACAAGTCTCCTTGTCATGACCAGAAGTCTCCCTATCTGTACCCTGAGGCTGACTTCAAGTCTCCCTGTTCTTTTGAAGTGTGGTGAGCCCTGTAAGAGTACATTTTCTTTCCACAAAGTCTTATCGATCAAAGTTACCTCTCTTGTTCAATGCTTTCTTTTCTGTCATGAAAGTACATGTACCTCTGATTTATTCATTACATTGTATGATAAAGCTTGGAAGTGGTAAATAGTCTGGGCGCATTGCATTTGCCCCAATTATTCAAAACTGGGGTATTTCACTTGCATTTCATTTGCACTATTTCTCAGGTAAAAATTTTACAAGTAAAGTTTCAGGTAATATATAGGAATAGAAAACAATAATAAATATACTATTTAATATTTTATATTTAATATACCATGTTCCCATTGTATCGTGGGTTCCACTGTATAGCGGTACGCGTTATTTTACTCTATGACGTAATCATGGCGTCACCTTTCAGCCGGTAATTTTTAGAAAATTAAACATTAATGCAATGTTGTATTCCGGGAAGCTTACACTCGAGTACTGTTAAATGTAATTGGAATAAACATTACAAATAATTAACTATCATTTGATAACTGTGGGTAATTCATGATCAACCCCCTATCCCCAAAAAAAAAAAAAAAATTTGAAAAAGTATTTTTGTGAATCTCAAAAACTGCAAGTTTTAGACATGTTGTCTGATGTTTGTAGATCACAAATGTCAACATGGTCACGTTATCTGCCAAATTTTAAAAGTAACAGAGGCACTGAACAACCGGGCCTCTTGAATTAAGGCCTTAAATAGTAATATATCGCATTGATACATTTTCGTTGATAATTACGGTTTTCATTCCTGCCAGTAAGTATGTAGTGCTAGTGAGAAACTTGGATGAGTATTCTAACAGATAAATGCACAAAAAGCATTGAAATCATGGTTTTTGTGCAAACTTGAATATATGAGATTTTCAAGCTCAAATAAAGAAATTTTAATTAAATCAATGTTATGAAAATTTTTGTCAGAAATTTATCTCATAAAAAGTATCATAAGATACATTAATTTAATTTAACCCAGAAAGCAATTACTTTGGTCCCGAAATGCGCCATGTTATACTGATGGAATTCATTACCGTGATACAGTGGTACTCTTCCACTGACATGAAATGGCTGACCTTGTAATTTTAGACATCAAATTCCGATGCATAAATATACCTTAGATATCGAGTTTTCACTTAAAAAGATGCATGAAGAATATGAAATAAATATTTAGAATAGAATCAGAAAAAAGAACCTACTCTCCTTTTTTCTTGAATCCCCAAACAGTACATACCGCGTGATACAGTGAGACCCCAGTATATATCATTTGGAAAATATTTAATATATTATTTAATATTAAATATTTACTATATCTAAGATATGCAAAATTTTCACTTCACCCATTGGTAATTTTCATAATATTTGTTGTATCAACATGAAACAGGTTAAGTAGTGGAGGTGTTTATATTAAATTCGACTAATATAATCCGAAGTGATATTTTCTTGGTTGTTTTCAGTAGCAGTATGGTGATTTATCGCCTTGAATACCTGTATATGTCTCTCATGGCATTTTAAACCTGGAGGGACGCCCACTCCAATGCAATATATTTACGGACAGTTGATCTTCCCTGGTATCTGCTGACTGTCGTAAGACTTCGCAGTAAATTCCTTGATGGGTCGATATTTTTTGGTGTAGAAGGACTTATTTTGGTTCTTCTGAACCTTTAACACGATTGTTTGTACATTGAATAAATAAGATAGTTTTAGCGATTTAGTAAAATATCTTGCTCCAAATTTTACTTCAACCTCCCTGTAGTGAGCAAGTAAAACAGGTAATGCTGGCAAATAGAAGAGGGAAATAAAAGTAAAAAGTATAAAAGTTAAAAGTATTTTAACTTTTAACTTTACTATTTACCTTATTTTGCACAAATGCAAAGTTTTTATTTTTGCACAAATGAAATATTTTTTTGGCGCAAATGAAATAATAATTGGCACAAATGCATCGAATGTACCCAATGTTAAAGGTTACTCACAAAGGTCATTTCACAGGAAATGCACAAATAAAATATCAAATCCCTATAACTTACTATTCAAGAAATTTAACAGATGTAAATAGTTTTTAAACAGTAGATCACATGTCAAGGTCAAGATCACAAGGTCAAATATAAATATTTCAATTGAAAGATCTTATCACAAGCTATTCTCAGGCCTAACTAGAGGCTCACATGAGCCTGTATCGCTCACCTGGTCATTGGTTTTATCCATTATCACCTATAGACCACCCATTGATACTATAATTCAGTTCAGCAGATGTTACATTTTCATTCTTGGATGAGGTACAAACTAAAAATCACAAACTTTGGAAGGGATCACCAAAAGACAATTGTAACCAAGTTTGGTTCCAATTGACTCAGTAGGTTCAGAGGAGAAGACATTTGGATGCATTTCCCATAGGGTCCCTATGTTAAACTATGTTCCCTGCTGGCGGCCATCTTGAATGAGGTATGAACATAAAAATCATAAACTTTGAGGGAAACCTTTAAAGACTATTGTAACCAAGTTTGGTTCCAATTGGCTCAGTGGGTTCAGAGGAGAAGACATTTGAATGCATTTCCCATAGGGTCCCTATGTTAAATTGTGCTCCACGCCAGACTGGCATGTGCACACCTAGATGTAAGAATAGACCAAATATTACACCTTTAAGTGTTCTAGTGGGAGAAATGATCAAAGTCAATGAACCATGAAATTGAGGTCAAGGCTACATGACATGTGCCAGACTGGCATGCACCAACCTAGGTGCAGCAACAGACCAAATATGATGACTCTAGGTATCATTGCTACAGAGAAATAAGTGTTAAAGTAAAGAAATGTACAGAGTCAATGAACCATGAAATTGAGGTCAAGGCTACATGACAGGTGTCAGACTGCCATGTGCCTACCTTGATGTAGCAACAGACCAAATATGATGACTCTAGATAGCTACAGAGAAATAAGTGTTAAAGTAAAGAAATGTTCAGAGTCAATGAACCATGAAATTGAGGTCAAGCCTACATGACAGGTGTCAGAATGGCATGTGCCTACCTTGATGTAGCATCAGACAAAATATGACGACTGTAAGTGTTCTAGTTAAAGAGAAATGATCAAAGTCAATGAACCATGAAATTGAGATCAAGGCTAAATGACAGGTGTCAGACTGGCATGCACCTGCTTAGATGTAGCAATAGACTAAATATGATGACTCTAGGTATCATAGCTATTGAGAAATAAGTGTTTAAGCAAAGAAATTTTCAAAGTCAGTGAACCATGAAATTGAGGTCAAGAGTACATGACAAGTGTCAGACTGGCATGCACTCACCTAGATGTAGCAATAGACCAAATATGATGACTCTAGGTATCATAGCTATTGAGAAATAAGTGTTAAAGTAAAGAAAAGTTCAAAGTCAATGAACCATAAAATTGAGGTCAAGGCTACATGATAGGTGTCAGACTGGCATGCACCCACCTAGATGTAGCAATATATCAAATATGATGAATCTAGGTGTTCTAATTACAGAGAAATAAGTATTCTAGTAGAAAAATGATCAAAGTCAATGAACCATAAAATTTAGGTCAAGGCTACATGACAGGTGTCAGACTGGCACGCACCTGTCTAGATGTAGCAATAGACAAAATATACTATGTCTATACATTACAGTGCCTCAGAAATTGACTTGAATGTAAAAACTATGTCGCAAAATTTATACAAAGTCCCTGAACCATGCAAATGAGGTCGAGGTCAAATGACAAGTGGCAAACTGGCATGCACGTACTAAGATACATCAATACACATAATATAATAAATCTATTTATTGCTAATTTGCTTGATTTTCAATTATTCCGGAGCGACGATAATTCTATTATCACTGCACTGCGCTGATATGAACATATTATCGTCAATCTCTATGGAACGTTAGCAACAGCGTATTAATACGACGTCGCGTGACGTTTCGTGAAAAAAATAATCCTATCAAAAAGCGTTACATTTAACTAAAAATTACATGTTTAACCTAAAACAATATTTCAATAGAAAAAGAAACATATATCTGGTACATATTAATAACAAAATTAGCGATAAAAATACTATTAGTAATTTGTTTTGCTCGGATGGATTTCTCAGCTCGTATTGCATCTCGTGCTTCGCACTCGATGCAATACAAGCTGAGAATTCCATACTCGCAAAACAAATTACTAATAGTATATATATATTACAAATCCAGGGAAATCAACTTGAATGTAAAACTATGTCCCAATTTTTATGAATTTTTATGAAGTCATTGAACCATGAAGACAAGGTCAAGGTCATCTGAAACATACGATGCTGGAAAGCTTACACCATAAGCTACCTGTGGACAAAAGATGTTGCATATAAGAAATATACTTAAAAAGTTAATTAAGATTTTAACCCTTTCCTTTCTGAGACTTGGCTGAAAAGTCAATTTTTGTCCATTCTGAATTGAGCTAGAAAATGGAAATGTATTCCAACCCAGAAGGTTCATACTTGGTGAAGGTACACACTGGCCTAATGTCTTCAGAAAAATGCTTTCACAACCTGGTTCCAAGTTGCCATGGAGACAACAGGGGCCCTCAAAGGGGCCAAAAAATGCATTTTTTTACAATTTTTGCCCTCCAAATTCAGATTTCAAATCTTTTTAAAAATCTGCAGTGCATACTACAGCCAGCAACTCACCAAAGTACCAAAATCCACCTTATAAGCTATAGGCTAGGCTATCTAGCGAGGATGTATGGCCCCAAACACTTGCTTTCCGGCGAGGGGGCTTGCGCCCCCTTCAAACCCCCAAGACAGAGGGGGGCACATCCCCCCTCTGGGACCGCCCTGACATATCTTTTTGGTTTTTTTGCCTAAGTTATATTTTGTTCAATTAGCCCATATCCTCATCCTAGAGCCTTATACAGCACCCTCCCATAGCCCTGAAAGGGGGGGGGCAAAAGATATACCAAATGTACATGCTGAAAGGTCCTAGAACAAGAAATACAAGACAACGCCCTATATATGTAAGTTTGCAATTTTATTATGTTTTGTATGGAATTGGCATATTTAATTGGTTGAGATTACTTTCATCACATCTGCAAGGGGCTTAATCAGTCAATAAAAAGACACCAGCACACAACTCCTTGACAACGACAAAAGTAAACAAAAATGGCACAGTAATCTAGACAAAGAAATTGCGCAACATCCACGATTTAGGTCAAAGCGGTAAAAATTTATCAATTCGTTCTCAGGATATTTTCAGTGAAACTGATGAGGGAAGGAGATGATTTATTTTAATGTTTTTATTTGCCAAAAAAAATAGATGAGGCAGCTTTTTAAATTGTAAAAACGACGTAATTTTTAATTTTCATATTATTGAAATAGCAATAAATAGGGTCAATCAGGGGCTTTTTCCTGCAACTAGACAAGAGAGCCAGAGAACCAATAAATGAACTTTGCAAATCCTAAGTAATCTTATGTGAACATTTGAATTATATTTACCGTAATTATAAGTTCTGAAAACAGTATTTTGCAGTTTATTTGTCGTATAAAACCATAGAACAGGCACACATTTTTCACATGAAGCCTTGGCATGCTTCATTCAAAATGTGCTTAATTCTATACTTTACAATCCAATAAAGCTATCAAATCTTGCATTCAATTCTTAAGTAAATTAAATAAATAACAAATTTAACTGACAATAAATACTTACCACCAGTGGCTAATAAATCATCTACTATCACAACCTTGGCATCTGTAGGAATGGACTCCTTTTGTATTTCAAATTTATCCTATAATATTCAGGAAACATGGTTAAATTTATCCATGAAATCAATAAAAATTTTCAGCGGAAATTTTTTTTTCCCACTTTACCAGCCCAGTTAGTACTTCAGTACTGACACGGAAACTGATTTTAGTTGGAGACTTGTAATATTCAATTATGGAAAATTTTGCTAAAAACTAAGGCGAACTTATCTCGTGCATAGTTTTGTCCATAACCGAATTTCGCTCCATTTAATTTTTCTTTTTTGTTATTTGTTCCCTATCAGATTTGCAAACGTTCAGTTTATGGTCTTTTATTGGCAATATGTACATTTTGTCTTTGATCTTACTGACTGATATTGTCAGTATCTCCGTACTGACCCAATACAAGAAAATATCAGGCAATGACGTCATGAAATTGACATCATGACTCTTACGATGTTGCTGATAAAAACAATAATGGTAGTTTTGAAGGTCTCGACAGAAAATATCACTAGTATCACAGCTCGTCCTATCGTACTCACTGCGATACGGTGATATTTTCTGTCTCGACCTTCAAAACTACCATTATTCTATATATAAATGTTTTGATTTGATCTGCACTGAAGAGACATAAGTTGTCAAGATTACCATATAAGCAGAAATTAAATTGAAAGTAGCTTTGGTATTTTGTTATTATCCATTTTTTTTATCTTTTGAAAACAATAATACCATCTAAAGAAAACAACATCCAAGTTACCGCATGTTAATCAACATTTTAATAAGTCAACATGTTTCACCAGTAAGTCATTTTGTAAGTGCAGCGTCATAAGGACAAAAATAATATCAGAGAACATTTTTTCCATACAAACAAACAGTTAACTGTCAAAATTCTGATTATTACATTATTTTCACACATGTGATTTTTATTCATTAGGGAAGCTTGTTAATTATCCTTAATGATCCACATCTGTAACGAATTCCACTCAAAACAGTGCTAGAGGCAGTCCTCTTAAGGTAAGGGCTATTCCTGAAATAATTGTATGTGGGGGTCAGAAGGTATTTTTCAAAAAGACCAACCATGCATAAAGTTTTAATATCTTTGTCTCATTGACTCTTCAGTGCAAATCTCCAATTTACCCCACAACCCATCAAATTTTAATTAAAGTGCCTTCCGACCCCCCCATACAATTATTTCTGGAATGACCCTTACCTTTTAATATGGTAGGGAGAAAAAACTATTTTAGAATTTTTTATATGAGTAGATTTTGGCAGAAATGAAATATAAATCAAGTGAAAGGAACCACTTTGGAAATATGAAATTAAAAATTGGGGTAATAGATCATATTTTCTAAAAAAAATCATGAAAATGTTACTTTCCCTTATTATTTCTATATAATTATCTCCCCTTAATGATTTTAAAAGTTTTTCAAAAAGTGGTAAATTTGAACATTCGTAGTATACATGTTGCTATTTTATTTTGTATCAATAAACTATTCAACTCATTTTTACCACATTTTAATGATAACTTACAATTTTAATCAAGATAGTTAGTTGTGTAAGAGACATTTTATAAAGAGCTTTTTATCCATAGTTCATGGTTTACAAACTAAGGTATGTTGTACTGTAAAAAATATTTTGACTGCTTTCTGCTTGCTTTCGCTTACCTCTCCATACTCAAGAGAATAAGTAACATTGATTGTCTCCCCTGGTAGTTTTCCTGCTTTTCTTACTGGAACAAAACCAACGCCTAATTGCTGTGCCATGATTGGTCCAAATAAAAACCCTCTGGATTCTAATCCAACTATAATTTGTACATCAGGGGTTTTTGATTTCACATGTTCAACAAGAATATCTGTTAATAATTTAAATTTTCCTGCATCTCTTAACACTGGGAAAATATCTCTGTAAAATATAAAACATGAAAAACATTTGGGAACAGACATCATTCCTGAAAGTCTCAAAATTGGCTTATTTTTTTGGAATTCTGCCTAGCAACCATTAACCATTATACTTAAATAATTTGTGTATTTTAGGTCAATCATTTAAATCAATTGGATTCCAATCTTTGTAAATTTCCTGCAAGTCTCAAAGAACATTATTTTTTGTAATTCTACCAAGCAAACATATTTACATGGTTTGCTTAGTTTATGACAAACATTTTTACCATCTGGATTTCAAAAGTATTTGATTCCAATTTTGGCAAATTTCCTGAAAGTCTCAAAAACAATTATTTTTTTTTGGAATTCTGCCTAACAACCATATATCCTAGAATTCTTTTGATAAAAATAACCACTATAAATAGTTTGGTTTCAAAAATGCTGTGAAAAATTATTCAAACGGTGTATAACAACTGTTTTCTGTGTTCAACATGTTCAACAGGGAGTGCGGCGCTAGCTGTCTTTTCCGACAACCTCCAGTTTTCTATGTTATATTGTACCTGGTTTGGTAAATGAAAGGATATGGAGTAAATGCATATGACACAAAGTCTCTTCAAATACATGGTAAAAACAAACAAAGGAATAATGTTTTTATTGTTGGTCTTCATCTTGAAATCACCATGAAGCTTTCAACAATGAGCCCTGCTCACACCTAAATTGTACCTGATATGTTCAGATGCAGCACAAGGTGTCCATACCTGTTAACCCTCCCACATGGTGAGGGAGACTCCCACTAACTCATCCAATCTCCCACTTGAGAAGCTTCTCCCTCGTGGGTGACCAAAATCTCCCACAAAGAGAAAAAGTCTCCCACAATCTCCCACATTTGCAAAATAATACAATATTTCAAGAAAAAATTTAATGCAAAAAAAGTTATTTTACTGCTTTATATATACTAAAAACAATCATTATTTACACAATATGATAACAGAAGCCACCCAAAGCAGCTAATTATGTTGTTTTTGGTTTAGTTAATTAATTTTATAATGGTATTTGGAAATAACTCAATTTTCTTCTCAAAATTATCTTTTATTCACAATGAGAATTACAAAAGATGCCTGTTTAAGGTCGTTGCGCAAAATCTCCTACAAACAACAAGAGCTGGCACCAACTGGAAGCCTATTGAACCCTGAATCAATGTGACAAGTTCAAATTTAATTGTATAGGGACACAATACAAGTATAAACACAATGATATAATCCTAGTAACCAACATGTTCAATGATTACTGTCTGCGTAACAATTGAATCTGCCTTACATTTTCAAAAGAAAATGTGACGAAAAATTCTATATATTGTACAACAATGAAAAACAATGACGTCTCGGCAAACAAGAAGTGCTTATCACATAACCTTGAATTCCGAATACACGATAGATTTGACCATAAGGAAGCTCTGTGCAAAACAACAATTGAATCCCATTTACAGATTCAGAAAAAATTGTAACGAAAAATGCCATATGTTGTACAACAATGAAGAACTATGACATATCGGCAAACAGGAACTGCTTAAGATGTAACCTTGAAATCGGAAAACACAATAGATTGGACCATAAGGAAGCTCTGTGCAAAACAAAAATTGAATCCCACTTACAGTTTCAGAAAAAAATTGTGAAGAAAAATTCCATATATTGTACAACTATGATGTCACGGCAAACAGAAAATGCTTACTGATTAACCTTGAAAGAGATCTCCTACACAGTCCTTCTTATAGGTTAACACCTATGGGCGTCTGCAGAGACATATTATTAAAGAGATTGGCTAATATCTCTAAAATGTATGAAAATATCATAATAAATCTATCCAAATACCACCACAATGGTAAAATACTTTCCAGCTTTCATAACTAGGAAGTTGTAATCACGAAAATAAAAGAGGAGTTTCAAAAGTAAACAAGGTACATCACGATCTTCATCGTCAGATTTCCACATGAAGGCTCCGCTTTATTTGCCAATATCTTTTTTATTAATCAATATTTCTAATTCAAATTTTTCGAAACACCACCATAAAAAAATTAAGGAAAACAATTCACTTTTCGGTTTAGAAATATGTCGACTCAATTAAAAGCAGTTTAAGATGTTCTAATGTGGCTGTACCATGTTTGTTGCAATTAATATGGGGTGATAGTAGAGTTGCCAATCTCTGTAATTATATGTCTCTGGTGTCTGTGTGATTTAGTTTAGATGGTATTGTCAATTAACAGTTAACTGTTTAAATGTGATAATGATTTTATTTGTGCACTAAGTGGTCCTTACCTAATATTGATGGTTGATGTAGAAAGACTTTTTTGTGTCATGTATTAGTTTAGTAATGAAATTAATTAGAAGAAACACGCTAGTCTGCCCTATGAGGAAAATGTCTTGTAATTTGGCATGGAACTTTGATTTTTAGCTCGCCGGGACGAATGTCCGGAGAGCTATTGTCATCAACCCGGCGTCGGCGTTGTCGGCGTCGGTGTCGTCGGCGTCAGCAAAACTTTAACCTGGCTTGTGGAATGGAAACCTGAAGAACTAGGATGTTGATATTTGGTATGTGACATCCTTGTGATGAGAGCTTTCTTTTGGTACCATACTTGTAGACATTTTGACCTTGACCTTGCCCTT
>MJUU01002471.1:191092-201393 GCA_002080025.1 Modiolus philippinarum
AAATTAAAACCCGGGATAGCCATTATGCCAAGAAACCACATACTGAAATTTGAAGATGATCTGTCCACTAAAAACAAAGTTATGCTTGCCACAGACGCCGATGCCGACGACTGCGCCATACCATAATACGACCGCGCCATACCATAATACGACCGTATAAAAAGGGGGTCAAAATCCCATGGTAGAGGGGGTAAAATACCATGGTTGACAAAATGTCACAATTTTCAGATGGGGGTACAAAATTCCATGACAGGGGGTCAGAATACCATGGCAGCATAAAGAAATTAATATCTTAACATACAATTTATATGTTTTGAGTGGGGGTTCAAAATCCCATGGTAGGGGGTCAAAATACCATGGTCGACAAAACGTAACCATTTTCAGATGTGGGTGCAAAATTCCATGATAGGGGGTCAGAATACCATGGCAGCATAGAGAATTAATATCTTTACATATGATTTACATGTTTTGAAGGGGGGTTCAAAATCCCATGGTAGGGGGGTCAAAATACCATGGTTGACAAAACGTAACAATTTTCAGATGGGGGTGCAAACTTCCATGATAGGGGGTCAGAATACCATGGCAGCATAGAGAATTGATATCTTAGCATACAATTTACATGTTTTGAATGGGGGTTCAAAATCCCATGGTAGGGGGGTAAAAATACTATGGTTGACAAAATGTCATAATGTTCAGATGGGGGTGCAAAATTCCATGATAGGGGGTCAGAATTCCATGGCAGCATAGAGAATTAATATCTTAACATACAATTTATATGTTTTGAATGGGGGGTTCAAAATCCCATGGTAGGGGGGTCAAAATACCATGGTTGACAAAATGTCACAATTTTCAGATGGGGTGCAAATTTCCATGACAGGGGGTCAGAATACCATGGCAGCATAGAGAAATTAATATATCACCATACAATTTAGATGTTTTGAGAGGGGGGTTCAAAATCCCATGGTAGGGGGTCAAAATACCGTGGTCGGCAAAACGTAACAATTTTCAGATGGGGTGCAAAATTCCATGATAGGGGGTCAGGTCATAATGTTCAGATGGAGGTGCAAAATTCCATGATAGGGGGTCAGAATACCATGGCAGCATAGAGAATTAATATCTTTACATACAATTTACATGTTGTGAAGGGGGGTTCAAAATCCCATGGTAGGGGGTCAAAATACCATGGTTGACAAAACATAACAATTTTCAGATGGGGGTGCAAAATTCCATGATATGGGGTCAGATTTCCATGGCAGCATAGAGAATTAATATCTAAGCATACAATTTACATGTTTTTAATGGGGGTTCAAAATCCTATGGTGGGGGGGGGGTCAAAATACCATGGTTGACAAAATGTCATAATGTTCAGATGGAGGTGCAAAATTCCATGATAGGGGGTCAGAATACCATGGCAGCATAGAGAATTAATATTTTATCATACAATTTACATGTTTTGGAGGGGGGTTCAAAATCCCATGGTAGGGGGTCAAAATACCATGGTTGACAAAATGTCACAATTTTCAGATGGGGTCAGAATACCATGGCAGGATCGATAATTAATATCTCAATGTATGATTTACATGTCTTGAAAGGGGGTTCAAAATCCCATGGTAGGGGGGTCAAAATACAATGATTGACAAAACGTAACAATTTTCAGATGAGGAGGCATAATTCCATGATAGGGGGTCAGAATACATGGCAGGATAGAAAATTAATATCTTAACATACAGGTTACATGTTTTGATAGGGGTTCAAAATCCAATGGTGGGGGGCAAAATACCATGACTGACGAAATGTCATACTTTTCAGATGGGGTGGAAAATTCCATGATGGGGGGTCAGAATACCATTGTAGGACAGAGAATTCATATCTTAACATACAAGTTACATGTTTTGATAGAGGGTTGATGAAAAGTCACAATTTTCAGTTAGGGGTGCAAAATTCCATGACAGGGGGTCAGAATACCATACCAGGATAGAGAATTAATATTTCAACGAATGATTTATATGTCTTGAAAGGGTGGGTTCAAAATCCCATTGTATGGGGGGAGGGGGGTCAAAATATCATGGTTGATGAAATGTCACAATTTTCAGATGGGGCACAAAATTCCATGACATGGGGGTCAGAATACCATGGCAGGATAGAGAATTTATATCTCAACATACCATGATTTTATGCAGTTTGGAATCCATTCTTTTCTCTAAATATTTAATTTTTTGGCCATTTTCACCTAATTTATTTTGATGATGTGATGACAAAAGTTAAATTCAACTACTCTCCATGTAAGAGTACCATATTATTAAGATGTAAACAAAAAAAAATGAAATTTCAAATATGAGTTTTGAAGACAAAACACTACTTTTTATAAACCCCCTATTCTATCTCATTTTGTTGCACTCCTGACAATAACGAAAAACCTGAAAAAAAGGAAATATATGGAATATAAGAAGTAAAGCAAATTTTTAAGAGAAAATCATAATAAAACTAATTAAGGTAGCCTAATTTTTTTGGGGTAAATGTCATATTTTTTGTTCCCTGTTGGTTAAAGTAAAAAAATGAGGCAAAGCATATTTGACATATTTTACATATTTTACAGACAGTTTTGATGATTTTAGGAATGCTATATCTTTTGTAATATGTTGCATATATTTTTATTTGAAAAATCTTCAGATTTACCAAAAAACAGTGACATGGCACATAAAAATGATGCTTAAAATGTCAGGGGTGCAACAGTTTTCAGGAAATTTACCAAAATTGGAATCAAATATTTTTGAAATCCAATTGGTGAAAATGATTAACCTTATCAAAACAAATGCTTAAAGTATGGTTGCTAGGTAGAATTCCAAAAAATAAGTGGTCTTTGAGACTTTCAGGAAATTTACCAAAATTGGAATCACATTTTCGAATGCTAAGATTTCAGAATTTCTATTTTTTCCAAATAGTTGCCAAAATATAAGATTATATGCCAAAATGTCCAAAAATATCAGTCTTTGACATTTTCAGGAAATTTACCAAAGTTGGAACCGGAATCAAAATTCTGAAAGCTTACTGCGCATCTACAGACTATATGCAACAATTCTGCAACAAAATTTAATCCATCAATCCAAAAATGTAGGATGAGTTTGCGTCGCATGCCATATGTGTCACAATCCACATTTTGTGGTCTTTGTCAAATCGACATCTTGGGGCCTCTTGTTTGCATCAAGATAGATATCAAAAATCCGAAAGCTTATTGCACATCTACAGACCCTATGCAACAATTCTACAACAAAATTAAAACCCTAAATCCAAAAATGTAGGAGGAGTTCGCGTCGCATGCCACATGTGTCAAAATGGACATCTTGGGCCTCTTGTTTGCACCAAGACTAATATATAAATCCGAAAGCTTATTGCGCATCTGCAGCATATATGCAACAGTTCTATAACAAAATTAAAACCCTAAATCCAAAAATGTAGGAGGAGTTCACGTCGCAAGGATGTGTGACGGACGGACAGACAGACGGATGGACGGACGGGCGGACTGACGGATGAGGCCAACGACAATATCCCCGAACTTTCATTCGAAAGTGCAGGGATAAAAAGCAATTTTTGCAAATGTCACAAAAAAGTGTTGCACATCTGACATTTCTAGCAATATTTTGATGTTCCATGTTGCTATTTTTCAAGATATCTCTTAGATTTTTGGCACAATAATGCAAATTGTCATCACAAACAATAAAGTACCACCAAAACACCAAGAATGTTTGTTTTACATCTAAATGTCAAATGTGCTTTGCCTAATTTTTTCTGACTTCACCAATATACTTATATATAAATCTTGCCCAAGACGAAGAACAACAATAAAATCATTGTCCCATTGCTTTGTTCTACCATGTATTTGAAAAGACTTTGGCTCATTGCATTTACTTATGTCTTTTCATTGCTTATTCATAACATTAATATATACATTTTGGTAATACTACTAACATACCATGAAATTTTGAACCCCCTTTCAAAATAGGTCAAATGTACATTAAAGATATTAGTTCTTTATACTGCCATCATATTCTGGCTCCCTATCATGAATTTTTTAACCCCATCTGAAAATTGTGACTTTTTATCAACCATGGTACTTTGACCCCCTACCATGGAATTTTGAACCCCTTTTCAAGCATGTAAATGTAAGTTAAAGACATTTATTCTCTATACTGCCATGGTATTCTGACCTTCCTCATGCAGTTTTGCACCTCCATCTGAGAATAGCGATGTTTCGTCAACCATGGTATTTTGACTCCTCTACCATGGGACCATGGGATTTTGAACCCCCTTTCAAAACATGTAAATTGTATGTTAAGATTTTAATTCTTTACCCTGTGACAGTATTCTGACCCCCTATCATGAAATTTTTAACCCCCATCTAAAAATTGTGAGGTTTGGTTGGCCATGGTATTTATTTTGCCCCCCCCCCACTATGGTATTTTGAACCCCACCTTTCAAAGCATGTAAATGTATGTTAAAGACATTAATTTGATATACTGCCATGGTATTCTGATCCACAGTCATGGAATTTTGCAACCCCATCTGAGAATTGTGACTTTGTGCAACCATGGTATTTTGACCCCCCTACCATAGTTTTTTTAACCCCCTTTCATAACATGTCAATTGTATGCAAAAGATATAAATTCATTATCCTGCCATGGTATTCTGGCCCCCCATCATGGAATTTTGAACCCCCTTCTAAAGTATACATCCGACATCAAATATGTCATTTCTACAAAATTAACTGTAAAACACCACTAGGGGTTCAATTTTCTATGGGGTTCAAAATACCATATGGGGGGTTCAATTTTCCATGAGGGGGTTCAATATTCCATGGGTAAAAATTGACCCCAGACAATTTTCAATGGGGTTCAAAATACCATATGACACCGGAACCAAATTGCAAATCTCTAGACTATATGCAACAATTCTGCATAAAGATTTAATCCATAAATCCAAACATAGGTAATCAACGATTAAAGAGTTCGCCTCATTATGGCACATTGTCAGAGTAACCACATTTTGCCTGGATGCATATGCTGATCTACCATCCGAGATGTATACATATGTAAGGTTACAATGATCCTACCATGTTTAGTGACTGAGATCTGAACTCATCCAAAAATTTGAATGTAAATCAATCAAGCCTAAAATATAGGTCAAAGTGACCTAATTTTGCCTGGATGCTGACCTACCATCAGAGATGCATGCATATGCAAGGTTACATGATCATACCATGTATAGTGACTGAGATCTGAACTCGGACGTAAACTTGAATGTAAGTCGTTCAAGCGGAAAATATAGGTCAAAGTGACCTAATTTTGCCTTGATGCTGACCTATCAGAGATGCATGCATATGCAAGGTTACATGATCCTACCATGTATAGTGACTGAGATCTGAACTCGGACGTAAACTTGAATGTAAGTCATTCAAGCGGAAAATATAGGTCAAAGAGACCCAATTTTCTTGGAGGCTGTGAGATAGCCCAAGATGCATCTGAATACAAAGTTTGATGATCCTACCCTTCATAGTTACCAAGATATATACCTAAATGCAGATGCAGACGAGGACGCAGACACGGACACGGACGTAGATGCGGACGCCGGGGGTACTCCAATAGTCCTCCTCAACTTCGTTGAGGCGAACTAAAAATGTAGGAGAAGTTTGCGTCACATGCCACATGTGTCAAAATCCACATCTTTTGGTGTTTGTTAAAATTGACATCATGGGGCCTCTTGTTTGCACCAAGACCAATATCAAAATTCTGAAAGCTTTTTGCGCATCTACAGACTCTATGCAACAATTCTACAACAAAATTAAATCCCTTAATCCATAAATGTAGGAGAAGTTTGTGTCACATGCCACATGTGTAAAAATTGACATCATGGGGCCTCTTGTTTGCACCAAGACCAATATCGAAAATCCAAAAGCTTATTGCGCATCTACAGACTATATGCAACAATTCTACACCAAAATTAAATCCCTAAATTCAAAAATGTAGGATCCGGAGGAGTTTGATTCACAAGAAAAGTGTGATTGACGGACGTACGGACGGACAGACGGAGGGTATAACATTATCCCCAAACTTTCTTTGAAAGTGCGGGGATAAATATTCGTAAATTAAGAGTAGAGATAGGAATTGTTCAAAATTTGTGGAAAAGTTATGTTGCGCTAAAATTTTGAAATGTCTACATTTGTATTAAACTAGAGCTGTCGCCGAATGGCAGCCAGTTATACCGCCCGCTAACTGAACCCTAAATCAATATGGCAAGTGTAATTTTAAGTGCGTGTGGACACAATACATTTGTGGACACGGTACAAATGTGGACACAATACAAGTATGGACACATTGATATACCTACCCTCTTTTTTCAAGAAATTATTCAAAGAAGAATTATCTCCTTTTCAAAATTTCGGACAGCAACCATATTATTTCATGCAAATCTTCAGGTGGTATACTACAACTGTGTGTAACATTTCATAAAAATCCAGATACCCATTTTAGAGTACATGCGCTAACAAATTTCGTCCTCCTTTTAACCAGAAAATATTCAAAGATGAATTATCTCCCCTTCAAAATTTCTAGCAGCATCCATATTACTTCATGCACATCTTCAGAAGGTGTACTACAACTGTGCAATATTTCATAAAAATCCAAGAATCTGTTTAGGAGAACATGCGCTGACAAGGTTCGTCCTCCCCTTTTGCCAGAAAATATTCAAAGACGAATTATCTCCCTTCAAAATTTCAGAAAGCAACCATATTACTTCATGCATATCTTCAGGTGGTATACTACAACTGTGTAACATTTCATCAAAATCCAACCAGCCGTTTAGGAGAACATGTGCTGACATGGTTCGGCCTCCCCCCTTTTCGAGAAAATATTCAAAGACAAATTATCTCCCCTTCGAATTTCCGGCAGCAACCATATATACCTCATGCACATCTTCAGGTTGTGTACTACAACTGTGTAACATTTCATCAAAATCCAAGCAGCGGTTTAGGAGAACATGTGCTGACAAG
Organism: Modiolus philippinarum; assembly: GCA_002080025.1. Taxonomy (NCBI): domain Eukaryota; kingdom Metazoa; phylum Mollusca; class Bivalvia; order Mytilida; family Modiolidae; genus Modiolus; species Modiolus philippinarum. The sequence continues at coordinate 198,135 of MJUU01002471.1, forward strand.
GTTTGTCCTCCCCCCTTTTAGAGAAAATATTCAAAGACAAATTATCTCCCCTTCCAAATTTCCGGCAGCAACCATATGACTTTATGCACATCTTCAGGTGGTGTACTACAACTGTGTAACATTTCAAGAAAATCCAAGCAGCCGTTTAGGAGAACATGCGCTGACAAGGTACATGGACGGACAGACAGACAGCTGGACAGACAGACGGACGGAGGGACAGGGTGATTTCTATATACCCCCCCAAACTTTGTTTGCGGGGGGTATAATTATCAATTAATTTAGATTTTTACCTCTAGGCATTGTCAGTCAGGGGTACAACTAATACAAGTACCGTAACTTTTTTCACTTGTATGAGTGAATGATTTAGGAGTTAGAGTTATGTCCCTTTGTGATCTGCTGTTTTTTTACCTATACAAGTGAAAAACTTTATTTTGGTCATTTCCATGAATTTTGATTGGGCCAAAAATAAAAAATTGTTTGTTTCCCCTCCCACGACCGACCCGCTTAAATTGCTGCTTACCAAAAAATTTTATCCACGTTGCTGTCCATTTTTTTTTTTTTTTATGTCTTCAGTCAAAAAGAGTTTGTTATGTAAAACAGGCATTATTTAAATATATTTGAAATTTTCAGTAGAATTTTCTATTTGAAGAAAATAAAATAATATTCCTACCTACCTACCCATAACCTGAACAACCCAGTCGGGGAGGGGAAAAAATAATATTTTTAATGTTGTCCTTAACAGCTTTGTTACAGAAGTGTTATAAATAGCCTATATAGTGCATTAATCATATGTATTCATTTCAGGACAAGTTCAGGGTCAACTAAAGTCACAATGGCTCAGAAGTTTTAGGTTAATGATGTTTTGATAGTCCCAGTGGGAACAAACTTTAAAGGCCTTGTGTAGTGACTAAATATTGTTATGTAGTAGACATCTGAGATGAAAGGTGGAACATCAACAGAAAATTATCAGCTGGACAGGGAAAAATCTAGTAATCAAGATTTTGTATTTCAAAGTTGAAGAATTTTTGGGTTGAAAATAACGTTTTCACTTGTATAAGTAAATTTTTATGTAAAATTAAAGGGGGATAATTATATATATATATAACAAATTCACTAATATAAGTAAGTTTTTCTCATGTTTTCAAGAGAAAAAAGATCACTTGTATAAGTTGTACCCCTGACTGATTGTGTAAAGCATTAAGTTATACAAATGTACAATTGATAATCCTTTATTAAGAACTTGCATGAAAAATGGGGACTCTTCATGAATAAGAGCCATGGGTTTCTCTCTTTTCATTTGTCAAGAGCACTTTGTCATGCTCCATGTCCTTACAGTGGATAACCTCTGACTTTACCAACAGATCTTAACAAATTTATTAGCTTTGCATTTAAACTGTCTTACCAACAGAACACATTCTGAAAACAAATCATTTACAACTAATTTTTGCAGCTGACAAATCAACTTTATTAAAAAAAATCTATCAAACTGATTAAACGACTTCAAATGTGATAACCTTGACTGATACAGAAAGGATGGTCCAAACTAAAAATTCAATACAATAGTTAAATGAGGGTCTCAATGGAAGGTCCCTTTCCCGAAATCCAGTCCTGTTTTTCTACATTTTCCCATTTCCCCGGCGGGCAAATATTTTACCAAGACTCTTGACGCGGCTGCTTTTTCCCCTTTTCACGAGATTAATTTTCAGCATTTCCCGCTTCACATCCTTTCCCGTTTTCACGTACACTTTTTTGCTGTGATCCTGTTTCCCAGTTGCTTTAAATAGGCCAATCCCGCTTTCCGCTTATACCCCATGGAGACCCACTTAAATGCTAGTCCTTTCAGTGTAGCAACAGTAAAAGTCCAAAAAATATGCTACACAGTGTCATGAATTTCAAGAAAACTGTTAAATGCAAGTCAAGGCACAGATGCATGTATTTAGTTTATTGTCATTTATCATCTTTATATAAAAAAATATATTTTAAAGAAACTAGAGAATGTGTCTATAAGACACGGATGCCTCGTCGACAAATTTATCACAATTGATAATCTAAGTCAATCAGGCATAAAAATTAGTTCCCGGTCACTGAATCATCCGGAAGTAATATAACAGCTGATTAATTTGATGAAATATCCCATTGGTACAATGTGTAGTTGTTAAGAAATGGACTTAAATGCAAAATTTAACAAAAGTCACTCAAGCGTAAAATACAGGTAAAAGCTACCTAACTGTCAATGTTTTGGGTAACTCATCAAGGCAATTAATATTAAGAAATATCCCATTGGTACAATGTGTAGTTGTTGAGAAATGGACTTGAACGCAAAATTTAACAAAAGTCACTCAAGTGTAAAATATAGGTCAAAGCCACCTAACTGTCAATGTTTTGGGTAGTACTCATCAAGGCAATTAATTTGATGATCATATTGGTATAATGCATAGTTGTTGAGAAATGGACTTTAATGCAAAATTTAGCAAAAGTCACTCAAGCGTAAAATGTAGGTCATGGATCCCTTATTGTTGGTGAATCTGGTAGTACCAATAAAGGTGCATGTACTGATGCAATATTACCAAATATACTACAAGATATATACAAAATATATAGACCTAAACCGTAAACGCAAAACTTAACATAGGGACGGACCTACGTACGTACATACACGAGTACGTACGTATGGACAAGGGTAAATCTATTTGCCCCTTCAACTTCGTGGCGGAACATAAAGAATAAATAAATACCCCCCCTCCCCCCACCCTTTTTCACATTTTAGCAAATCAATTGTTCACCTGAACAAAATACCAGGTTTTGGGAAATTGGGGTGTTCAGTGATTAATTTCTTGATTTCAGCAATTCTGCTTTTGCATGCCATGTTTGTTTTTATGTTGGTCACTTCTCTCGAGATGGTCTACTCTTTCATGTGGTACTAGTGAGGTATAATAGCAGTGGGTCTTACGATCTAAGAACCACGTTATGGACCACGCTTTGATTGGCTAATTTGTAGGTCATTTTTGTTAACTATCACACGATTGGTTCGTTAATAGGATTGGACGTATTAATAAGGAAGAGAGTATCCGAATTTTACTTTCTGTTTTGTTTTTGAGCCGCAAACATCTCTTTCCTTGAAAAAGATACAGAAAAATGGTAAAGAATAATAACAAAGCATAGGAATTAACTTGAATCGTCAATTATGATTTCTAGTATGTGGTTAGACCACGATAAAATCTACATTTATAGTCTGTTTCCTACGAAAAAGGGGGAGGTG